>JAKSZT010054138.1:14896622-14970170 GCA_026826555.1 Tolypeutes matacus
CCTTCCTTCCTTCCTTCCTTCCTTCCTTCCTTCCTTCCTTCCTTCCTTCCTTCCTTCCTTTCTTCTTTCCTTTCTTTCTTCTTTCTTTCTTTCTTCTTTCTTTCTTTCCTTCTTTCCTTTTTTCTTTCTTTTCTTTCCTTCTCTTTCCCTTCTTCCTGTGTTCCAGACACTACGACCAAAGCTGAAGATACAGAAAAAAAAATAAGACTCAGTCCTTGTCTTCAAGGTGCTCACTGTCTAGTGGAGGAGAAAGACACATAAACTGGTTTGAGAGGGTAAGCGCTGGATTTCATAGGAGCCCTTAGCTGGGTCATCTAACCTGCTCAGGGAGTCTCAAGGCTGTTCAGAGGAGATGGAGCCTATGTCAAGCTCTCAAAGCCAAGTTCTGGCAGAGTATTGATGAAAGATATTCCAGGAGGAGAGAACAACATGCACAAATGCCTAAAGGCAAGAAAGTGCATGACACATTCCAGGAAATAGTAGAATCATTGTGGCTAATAAAGAACTGAGAGAAAAGGGTTGGGGAGTGGCATTAGGTGACCAAGGGAGGTAAGAAGGAACCAGAGTATACCTGATTTTTTTTTCATTGTTAATAAAAACTTTTATTTCGCATTTTATACAGAACAACCTGAAGTCAGCAACATGACTTGACAGTTACCCAGGGGGTTACAGACAGTGTGTCCATCTCAACAGCATGGTTTTGGGGATTGAGGACCCACACAAACACAGGCAGGAGTTGTAAGGAAGGAAGGGGGACACAGCAGGAGTGTATTTTCAGTCCGTTCTCAAAGAAAAGGCAGTAGAACATTCTGAGTCACTGAAAACCTGTGCAAAAGGGGCTTCTAAAACAAACACTGTACTTTGAGCTCTTGGGGAAGAGATGGGAAAAGGACTTTGATAAATAAAGGGGTATTTTCATGTAGCAGGGGGTGAAGAGGGAGGCTTACTATTTTTAATGCCCTCAGCCCCAGGACCAAAATGTACAATCTCAAATCACTGCCCTGTTCAAAGAAGAGGTGACAGTACCTCTGGGGCCAGACCATGGCCCCATTCTGGTCATTCCCAAGTCCCTGTTCTATGCCCTATAGCCTATTAAAAAGAAAGAGGGGTGAGGGGAGGGACGGAGGGAGGGAGGGTAGGAGGGACGGAGAAAAAAAAAGGTCAGAGGGTAGTGGCTTGTTTTCTGTGGAAGTAAAAAGCTTACTTCACAGTAAGTACTTATAAAGCCAAATGAATAAGAAAGACCACAGACAAGACAGTGGTTTATACAACCTGCTGAATAAAGGTCTCTAGTAGGGACCAAGAGAGGAAGGCCCAGAACATCTTCAACCTGAGACGCAGCAGGTAGAGAAAGTTTGAAAGGAGGTGAGTATTAAAGTAGTCAGGAAGAGAACATCCCCAGACCCTAACTTTAATGGGACAATTTAAAAAAGGGAAATAAAAATCAAACACTGGCTGCCAGTCCTGACAGATGCCATGGCATATGGCATCTGTACTCACCTGGTAGCATAAAAAAATGCCAAAGCCACGTCCATATAGGTCCTGGCTGGGAGGTGTTTTGTGTGCAGAGGAGAGGGCAATGGGGTTTAGTACAACATGAATCCTATGGCAGGAGAAGGAGTAGAGTCCTGGTTTGCTGGCCAAATGAGGACTGGACAGAGTAGAAGAACCAAAAGCTCCAAAGTGACCACAAATTCTCTGTAACCAGCTTTGACCCAGGGAAAAGAGGGCCTAGATTCCCACTCTAGAGATGGTGGGTGCTCAAACCTGACACATATCACATGCATTTAGTCCTGGTCATCTCACAGTTGATGGGCAACTCATACCAGGAAGGGGAAGGGAGCTGGTTCGGGAGAGGGAGTCACTTTTTATCTATTAAAATCTTAATTTATATTTTAACCTCAAACTTATCAGTGCCTCAGATACAATTTATCTTAAGTTTTCAAAGGCCCCCTGAAACAAAAGGCAGAAGTGTAATTTTGTTTAAGTTTCTTCACCTTCTGGTAGTCAGTTTCCACCTAATCTCCAGTTTTACCCTGACTTAGAGTCCACAAACCACATGATTTTTTAATATCTTAAAGGTGCATTCAAGAATTTACCCTAAGAGATAGGCCTTGATGGGTTTTCAGCAGGGAAGTAACATGATGAGATTTGCATTTCAGAAATGTTATTACAGATTCAGTATGGAAAATGGACTAGAGAATATTCTCACCTTAAGGAGACCACTTAGGAGGCTAGAGCAGGAACTGAGATGACAAATAATGGTGACCTGGCCTGGGATATAAGTGGTAGACATGGAGAACATTGAACAGATTTGGAAAGTATTTTGGAGGCATGGCTTACAGGAATCCACAGCTAATTGGTTGTCAGGGAGTCGAAAGAGAGAGAGAAGTCAAGATAAAGATGAGGGTAAGCAAGGCTTTCTTGAATAAGGCACACCATAAAAGAAAAGTTTGACAGATTGGACTTCATTAAAATTATGAACTTCTGTTCATCAAAAAGATATCATTCAGAGACTGAGGAGGCAAGTCACATACTGGGAGAAGTTATTCACTTACACATATCTGACCAAAAACTCATCTAGAATATCTAAAGAAATCCTTCACCTCAAGAAGGAAAAAAGCAAGCCAATTTAAAATTTGGGTAAAAGACTTAAACACTCACTTTACAAAAGAGGCTTTTTCAAGTGGCCAATAAGCATATGAAAAGGTATTCTACATTATTAGTCATTAGGTAATGCACCTTAAAATCACAATGAGTTACCAGATGCATCCACCAGAATGGCTAAATTTTAAAAGGCTGACAATTTAAGTGTTGATGAGGGTGTGGAGCAGTAAGACCACTCACATAACAGCTGGTAGAAGTGTAAATTGGCACAACCACCTTGGAAAACTGTTGGGCAGCATCTACTAAAGTCAAACATATACCTATCCCGTGGCTCAGCAGTTCCACTTATATACCTGAGATAAATGAGTGGCTATGCCTAGCAAAAGACATGCACAAAACTGTTCATAGCACTGTTTTTCATAAAAGCCCCAAACTGGAAATAGCCCAAATGGTCATCAACAGTAAGATAAGTACATAAATCATCATATATTCATATAATGGGATACTATGGAGCAATAAAAAAGGAACAAACTCCTGATGCACTTAATGACATGCATGAATCTCACAGATAAAATGTTTGTGAAAGATGCAAGAGTATCTACACTCTGATTCCATTTATGTGAACAGGCAAAAGTAATCAAAGGTGATAGAAGTAAGAACAGTGCTTACTCCGGGGGATGGTACTGACCGGGAAGAGTCAATAGGGAGCCTTCTGAGGGCTAAGAATATTCCGTATCATGATAAGTGTGTTAGTTACATGTGTATATGTAAATATTCATGAAGCTTTACACTTAAATTGTTTGCAATTTATTATAATAATAAAATAGGAGTCAAGGATGACTTCCAACTTTCTAATTTGAGTAACTGGGTAGATGGTGGTGGTAGCATTGGTTGAGTCCAGGATCAAAATTGTGGTAGTTTGGGTTGCAGGAAAAAGATGAGGTCAGATTTGGTCATTCTGAGTTGGAGGTACCTAAACACACTGAGGAATATTAGGAATTTCAGAAGAGAGATCTAGACTGGATTCTTCCATTAGTGTCTATTTTCCACACACAAATGTATATGGTGGCCATAAAATAAGCATGGTGACCATAAGACTCAGAACCACGAGTAGTCACTAGCAGCCATCTTTGCTTTTTGAGACACTTATACAAAAAATAACGTGGATTAATGAATAAGATTGGTGAAAAAGAAGTCAGTTGATGAAGGGTCTCAAAGCTTCATTCTCAGCATATGATCTAGCCTCTTTCATTACAGAGAAAAGAAAAGCCATCAGAAAACAGTCTCCCTCCACAGATCACCATCCAGTCCCCCTGCTTGACTGCCTCTACATGTTCTCCTCCTCACCCCATTAGGAGCGCTCTACCGACAGACCAGTACCCTGGAGATCACCACCTCCTGTCTCCCCTGCACCTTTAGAAGACTCGGGGTCAATCCCTTGCCCATCTGCTCACTGAGTTCATACACTGACTCCGATACTTACCAGCTGTGGGACCCTGGGCAAGCCTCTTTGCCTTTCAGTGCCACAGTGTCCTCAAATGTGAAAGGGGGACCATAAGAACACCTATCTCCTAGGGTGACTGTGGCCATTCAATGAGATTATGCACAAAAAATGCTTAGTGAATGTCCAATATGTACTAGCTAGTGATATTACCTAAAATTCCTCTATTGTTTCTATCAGCATTGAAATATTCTCAAGCGTCTCCCATCTTAAAAAATCCTTCATGGATCCCCCCATGCTCTTCCAAATTGCATCATTTATTTGCTTGAGCATAATGAATGAACAAATAGTCCGTACATGTTGTCCTCCATTCCTTGTCTCCTATTCATTCTTCAAATCTCTCCCATCTTGTCAAGGGCACCAATGACCAGCCTGCTGCAGGATCCAATAGACACTCTTCTGTTCTCATCTTAGTTAACCTTTCAACAGCGTTTCCAGGGCTTTTGACAATGCTCTAAGCCCTTTGGCTTTCAGAACCCCACATGATATTGGTGTGCCTCCTACCATTCTGGCAGATCCTGTGCGATCTCTGTTGCCCAATCCTCTTCTACTTGAACTTTAGTTAATGTTGTACTGAAGGTTCTGTCCTAGGCCCTCCCATGACTTCAATTACTCCCTGTGTTAGTCAAGATGTTCTGTGTTATGCTGTGGTCACAAATTAGTCCTGAGACCTCAGGACTTGAACACACAAGAAAGGTTTATTTCTAGCTTATGGCCAACTCAGGGACCCAGGATGATATCTTGTCATGTCATCATCTCATGACATGGCTTTAGTGCCTACCACATCAGGGAAGGGAGAACATGGAGGACTCCCACTCCCTCTTCACTGCCTCCAACTTCACAGTGACCCATGTCATGTTCATGGCTAAAACTAGACACATTGCTCAACCTCACTGCAAAGGAAAATGGGAAGTCATTCCATGTGCCCAGGAGAAAGGAGCTAAATATGATGATTCTGTTCATTTCTGCCATGCTATCTATATGCTGATAACTTGCTGAATGAAATGACTAACTCATAACTCTCTTCTGACCTCCAAGTCTGTTTATATAGGACTTCTGGTTGCAAGTAATATATATAAAGCTCAATAGATTTTTGCAGATAAAGTAATTTGTTTTAAAGAATATTCGATTACCATGACAAATTTAAAGTCTGAGATATCAGCCAAGAATGAACTGGAACCACGGAAACTAGAACCCAGGATGTACTCTACCCATCCATTGCCTTATTTTGCTGTGTATCTACTTCATTCATTTCTTTTGCTTCTACCTGACTGTTTCTGCTCCCAGTCCTCAGGGTAGAACATGAGTACTACCAGCCCCTGGGTTTCCATTTCCACTGTTTCAGCCAACAGAAGAGAGCATGACTTCCCTTTGTCAGTCCTGGGTTCGAAATGCTGGGTAAGAATATTGATTGATATAGCTTGGGCTAGGTTCCAGCTCCCTGACTCATTTCCTGTGTCCAGTGAGTCTCTCACCAAGTCAGTAGAGGGGGGTGGGGCAGAGGGGGATGGGTAGCAGGAAGACAATTGCCAGATATTAAGGGCAGTTTTGTGGCCAATAAAACAATAGACGTCAAGTACAAAATTTAGCCATATATTCAGCCAATGGTTGATGAATGCCTACTCTATCCCAAATTCTATTCTGGGCACTTGGCATACATTATTGAATAAGACAGGGTTCCTGTCTTCAAAGAGCTGCATTCTGGCACAGGAGAATGATGAGAAACAAACAAATACATAATATAATCTGAAATGGTGATAAATATTAGGGAGAAAAAGAAAATGTGGTAAATGGGATAAAGTGTGATAAGGAGAGGCACCTGGATAGGATGGTCGGAGACAGGCTTTCTGAAGAGATGGCATCTGAGCAGAGACCTGAATGAAAGGTGAGAGCAATCCATGAGAATATATGGGAGGAAGAGCAATCCAGGCAGAGGGCAAAGCAAATATGAGGGCCCTAGGAATGCATTTGTTGTCTTCTAGTTAGAGCAAGAAGGCCAATGTGGCTGAAGCAGAGTGAACTAGGTGGCGGATGGGTAGGAGCCGAGCTGGAGAAGTAGACACAGTTAGGTCCTGGAGGGCCCTGCTAGATCTGCTGAGGAGATGCAAGTAGGATCTGAATGCAGTGGGAAAGCTTTGAAGAGTTTCAAGAAGCAGAGTGACATGATCTAGTTTGCGTGGGGGCGAGGGGGTGGGAAGTAGAAGCAAGGAACCCAACTGGGAGGCTGTGGCCATAGTCCAACTGAGAGACCGTGTGGCTGTGATGAGGGTGGTGACAGTGGGGGTGGTGAGAAGAAGCCTTTGGACTGTGGACGTGGTTGGGAGCTAGAACTGCCAGAACTGGCAGTGGATTAGATGTGGGGAGTGAGAGAAAGGGAGGGATCCAGGAAGACCCCTGGGTGGAGGGTGGTGCCTTTTACCAGGATGAAGATGAGGAGAAGTGGGTTTAGGTGTGGGGTTGGGAAGAATTCAGATTACGGTTTGGTGGGCAAGTGAAATTTGAGCTGACAGATAGCCACAGGTGGGATGCATCAGCATATGGATGCTATGAAATCCAAGGTGCTGGGTGTGTCACAGGCACGTCAAATGGATTGTGCTTGAAAGCAAGCTCACAAGCTTCCCACCCATCCCTATCTCCTCTACCTGGATTGCCTCCCTCATTCCCTAGTTCAGTAAAATATATCACCACACACGAGGTTTCTGTGTGAAAACCTGTGAGTCATTGTTACCGTCTTTTTCTTTTTCATGCCCACATCCTATCAATCACCAAGTTAGAATTTATTCTAACCACTTGTGTCTCATATGTTTTTTCCCCGGTACACACAGATCCTGTCATACAGGCCTTCTTTCATTTCCTTGAGCACCCACCCCATAAACTCTCTCCTCTGGGCCTTGTTTGCTGTTCCCGAACTACTCTTTCCTCCACTGCCATGCTAGTCAATTCCAATAGGCAGAAGAGCATAGTGATGATGAGGGCAGACTTTGCAGCTGTGGAACCTTGGCAGACTACCAGAATTTTCTGTGTGCCTCAGTTTTTCCAACTGTGCAGTGAAGACAAAGAATTTTGTGAGGATTCAATGAGTTAGCTCATGGAAAGCCCTTCAAACAATGCATGGCACAGAACAAGTGCCCAATAAACAGTTGCTCTTATTATTCATTCTTTGGGACCCCATTCCAATGCCCTGTCCTCAGGGATACCCTCTCTGAGGCTGGGTGCCCCAGACTGGTTGGGTCTCCCTGGGAGATGTGCCCATGGCCCGCTCAGCACAGGCCTGATCACGATTGTAATTATGGTAACCCTAGAGTTAGCTGTCTTCCCTTCCTGCATCATGTTCCCGTGGCGGTCATATCATTAAACAAAGTGTTTCACACAGGTCACTACGCTCAGTGCCACACACACCTAGATCTGTGGAGCACTGTGTTTCAACATTATCACTCAACAAAGTAGTACATGCGTCTCAAAACACGGTGTATCTCACAGATATCTCTAGATTCAGTACTGCATGCACCTAACTCTGTTAATCAGAGCATCTTTGGGGAAACATATTTGGGCAGGAAGGAGTGGGCCAAACTCTGTTCCTGAGGCATATACCCGGGAGCTCCTTCTCTGTCTTGCTTGCTCCTTCTTGCTGCTCCTGCTCCTACCTCATTTTGCAACCTGTAATTCCCATGGGACACATTCCATAGCCCAAGGGACAAAGACAAGCAAAGGCTTTCACTTGAAGTGCCCTATGGGTTCACAGGAAGTCCCCAGTACTTAATAATGTTTTCTTGTTCTTGGGCTGGAGCCCAGTACTGCCCCCACCTGCAGTGAAAGTGCCCCCCATTCAAACCTCCTCTGTGTGACTCCCACCAAGCTTTGGGGAAGGGCAGGGCTTCAGTAGAATCCCTCCATTTTCTTCTCCTAGGCCACAGTGATTTCCCACGGTCCTTGTCCCAGACGCCATCTACTTTAAAATAACCCCTGGAGACGAATGGTTGGAGGGGGGTTTGGCAGGACCTCCAGAGGAGGCTTGGCCACTCCAATTCTGCTCCTTTGAAGTCACCCCACTGGAACGAAGGGCTGACTTACCAGCCTCCTCCTTCTGGCTGATCTGATGGATAATATCGGAAAGAGACACAAACACGCCTATAGATGGATGCACATCCCCAAAGGACAAATATAAATTCTCCAAACAGGGCTGTCTAAACCCTTATTAAGGAAGAGAAACATCTCCCGACTCCACGCTGATCAGCACCAGTGACCCAAGACAGCACTGGAGGCAGCATTTTACTCTATTATGCAGAATTGTGTCAGTTCCCCTTTGTTCATTTTCATGCTTTCAGACTGTGCCCAGGGGCCTGGAGGTACATAAGGAATGGGAGCTATTATCGGGCTGTTTACCTCTTCATGGCCTCCACTTAGCTCCACAAACACCTGGCAGAAGTTCTGAAGGGAAAGAGGTCCCTTTCTCGTGACATTTTGAGAGTGATCACTTTCCCGGACAGGGTGCTCAGCTATTATCTCAGTCTCCTCTTGTGTATGTAACAGCCTGGGTGGAAGGTGCTGATGGGACAGCAAGGAGCTGCTCTTGCAGTTACCTATAAAGTGATCTGAATGATTACTTAACATCTACCTTTGCCCCGAGTCAGGAAGCTCCGTGTTTATCCTCAGAGCCTAGTGCCTGGCACATAGTAGATGCTCAGTGAATTGTTGATCAATGACTGAATCTCCTTTGGAGATCATAAGTGACGAAGGAATTCAGAGAGCCAAAGTGTTAGGGTGGGAGGTGGAGGGGAGAGCATGACCAGAAAGGAGACCAGTCCAAGTTCACTCTTGGTTACCATTGGTCCAGGTGGGGAGGTCAAGTCTAGAGGCCCAGAGCTGGAAAGCAGAGCAAGACTCAGCATGATGAAGAGGTGACATTCCCAGGGATCAGGCAGATGCAGGGGGAAACAAGTGAGTTCCAGAGGCAGAAGCAAGCACCCTGGTGAGGGAACAGTGCTGAAGAACATGGATACTAGAAATAACACTGGGAATCAGAACCTAAGCTCCTGGCCACTGGTGAACTCATCAATAAAAGTCACCAATTCACACATGCAGAATCTAGATCAAAGGACAAAAGTATGGGGTGGGAACTAGCAGAATATTTGAGTCAATATCGTTGTAAGATCAAGGCTTACATCCTGTCTAAGGCCAGAACTGGGCTCCAAATGTTGGGATGGAATTCCCCAATGGGTCCTGGAAACTCACTTGTCTGTGGGAAAGTTTACAAACTAAGGGCAGGGAACCAGGCAGTTCCTAATATCCATCACATATAAAGAAATCCTACATCTTGAAAATAAGACAAAAAAAAAACTTTGAAAAAATGGGCAAGTGATTTGAACAGACACTTCTCCAAAGAAGAAATACAAATGGCTAAAAAGCACATGAAAAGGTGCTCAACATCACTAGCTATTAGGGAAATGCAAATCAAAACTACAACGAGATACCATCACATTAGACTGGAGGCTATTTAAAAAAAACAAGGACTACAAGTGTTGGAGAGGATGTGGAGGAATGGGAATACTCATCCACTGCTGGTGAGAATGCAGAATGGTGCAACCATTGTGGAGGATGGTTTGGTGGGTCCTCAGGAAGCTAACTATAGAACTGCCATATGACCCAGCAATCCCACTGCTGGGTATATACCCAGAAGAATTGGAAGCAGGGACACGAACAGATATATGCACACCAATGTTCATAGTGGTATTATGCACTATTGCCAATAGTTGGAAGCAACCCAAATGTCCGTCCACAGATGAGTGGATAAGCTAACTGTGGTATATACATACAATGGAATATTCCTCAGCTGTAAGAAGGAATGCGGTATTAACACATAGGATAACATGGATGAATCTTGAAGACTTTATGTTGAGTGAAGTAAGCCCATCACTAAATGACAAATATTGCATGACCTCACTAATATGACCTAAGCCTACTTAGCAGACTTACAGAATTCGAATCTGGAAGATAGATTATCAGGAGACAGAAAGGGGGTAGAGGGTGGTGAGGTGATGCTCAATATGGGCAAAACCCGTGATAAGGTGGAAGAGGGTGGTTTGGCAGTTGAGGGGGATGATGGTGGTGCAGGGATGTGAGTGGGGTTGATGGTGCTGGAATGTGAGGGTGAGTAGGCTGGGGGGGTGGTGTTGTGATGGACTACCCATGGAACTGAAGGGAGGACTGGAGGAAGGAACAGGTGAACTCTGGGCATTTGTAGGTCAGTGATTGAAACTACAATAGTGGGGATGGGTTCTTTTTTTGGCAAATATGGCAGGGGAGGGTCACTTGTGCAGGGTGTCGGGGGGGGGGATATGTGGGAAAGGGTGCACCTAAGGTATGCTTCTATGGAATACAAATGTGTCCATCTTGTCATAAGGTGTTATCTCAGTGGGTGGAGACCCACACAATAAACAAGAAAATATTAAGCTCCCACCCTGGGGAGTCCTGCTACATTCTCAAACAGAGGGCAAGAACATCTTGAATACATAGGTAGCACCTAATAAAAGAAAACAGGCACCCTCAATATTAATGCATGTAACTATGAACCTTATTTTTCAAAAATTGAAACTTAGTGGTTGCCATAGGTTCCTAGGATAGGGGCAGGGAAGAATGGATGGAACATAGGGCATTTTGGGGGCTTTGGAAGAATTGTTCTGCATGATCTTGCAATGACAAATACAGGCCATTCTACATTTTGTCAGAGCCTATAAAATTATTCAATGCAAAAGGTAAACCATAATATAAACCATTGACCATGGTTAGTAGCAATGCTTCTATATTTGTTAATCAATTGTAACAAATGTAACATACTCATGTAGGATGCTATTGGTAGTGGAGGATGTGGGGGTGGGGGTGGGGGGGATATGGGAATCACGTATATTTTCTATGTGACTTTTCTGTAACTTAAGCTTTTTGCAAAATAAAGTGAAAAAAATAAGACACTGGGGGAACACACAGAAGAAAGGGTCAATATATAGAGAAGATAACAGATCTTACAGTGATGAAAGGCACAATACAAAAACTTTTTTATATTTTTTTATTTATTGTTTTTTGTTGGCTTTGTTTTTGGGGGAAATTTTGGATTGCAGAAGGGTTGCAATTGTGGCAGGGGAGGATCACTGGTGTGGAGTATTGGTGGTGGGGGGATGTGTGGGGAGGGTCCACCTGGAGCATGCCTCTATGGAATATGAATGTTTTCATATGGTCATGGGTTGTTGTCTCAGTGGGTGGAGACCCACAGAGTAACCGACGGAATATTGAATTCCCATCCTGGGAAGTCCAGCTACATTCTCTCATAGAGTGGCATGAATCTCTAGAGTACATGGACAATGCCTAGCAAAGGAAGACAACCCAATATGCCAAGCCCTTGATATTGATGCTTGTACTTATGAACCTTGTTCTTCTGAAATTGAAACTTAACTTAATAATATATATTGCCTAAGAGTTACCTCCTGAAAACCTCCTTGTTTCTCCAATGTGGCCTCTCTCTAAGCCAAACTCAGCATATAAAGTCACTACCTTCCCCCCTACATAGGGCATGGCTCCCTGGGATGAACCTCCCTGGCACCGAGGAATTATTACCAAGCCCCAACTAGCAATGCATTTGGAAAAAGACCTAGACCAAAAGGGGGAAATATGAAATACAAATGAGTTTTTATGGCTTAGAGATTTCAAAGTGAGTCAGGAGGTCATTCCAGAGGTTATGCTTATGCATGTCTTAGGAAGATCTCACTGACTACCACAGTAAACAGTGCCTCAAACAGCAGGGCTCCTGAGGGCTCTAGAGACACCTAGACACTATAGGCAGGGCAGACAATCCCAGGAAATCGGCACCCCATTGGCAGGCCTTACCTTGGAATATATGATAACCTAGCTCCCCAATGTATCAGAATTTGACTCATTTATAATTTTCCTACACATGGTTCTTCTGCCTCTTTTATTTGAACCTATAATTAGCACTATACCCATTAAATATATGTCCCAGGGACTTAAGTCTTCCATCTGTTCATATGCTGTTTGAGCCCTGAATCTCAGTGGAGTTGCAGCCAACACCTACTCTCCAGTTCACCAGACTTGCCCAGGACAACTAACAAAAGGATGATGATGGACAGTGCCCATCCCAAAAAACAGAGTGTACCTACAACTGCAAGCATGACAGTTCCATCCATCTGCCCCATGGGATCTAAGCCCCCTTTCAACTGGAAGCAGAGTGGGCATCACCATCCCCAAATCCTCAAGACTGAGGATCAAACAAACATAAGGGAGGAATGCAACTATGGACCAAAGTAGACTTATTATTATTCTAGTAATGGAAGGACTTGTAACATTGATATAAAGACAGTGATCACCAGAGGTTCTGAGGGGAGGGAGAGGGAAGAACAGGTGTAACATGGGACATTTGGGGACATTGGAATTGTTCTGCATGATACTTCAATGACAGATACAGGCCATTATACATTTTGTAAAAACCTATAAAATTGTGTGGTGCAAAGTGTAAGCCATAATGTAAACTATAGCCCATGGTTAGTAGCAATGCTTCAATATGTGTTCATCAATTGTAACAAATGTACTGCACTAATGAAGGAAGCTCTTACTGTGGAAAAGTGTGGGAGGGGGAGGGGTGGGGTATATGGGAATCCCCTATATTTTCGATATAACATTTATGTAGTCTAAAGTTCCTTTAAAAACAAAGAAAAAAAAACAAAAAAAAAGGGTGCCTGTACTACCCCAACCTCCTGGGCACAGTCTTCATTTCTATGCATGTTCCTTTTGCTCTTCTATTTCCTTCCTTCTTTCTGTCAATTCCATTTTATGACTTCTTTTATTATTGTTACTATTATTATTACCACTATTATTTTTAAACAGGTAGTGTGTGAAAACGTTTTTGCTATATAGGACCATTGCTTCTCTGAAGTCCAGCTTGGAGCCAGCGTGTTCTAAGACGTCTTTCTGCCCCTGACCTCATTCTGAAGTTTTAAGCTGTGCCTCCTTGGAACTTTTGGTTCTGGTTTTACTTTTTTGTTTATTTGCTTGGTTTTGTCTTGTTACCATGACTTCAGTTACCTATCACCTTGCAAACTTTGTAGAAGTCCATTTTGCACATTGCAAGCTTCTTGAGGATGGAGTCTACTTCATTGGTGAACCCCATCATCAATCCATTCAGGCAAAGCACCTGTTGAGTACCGATCCTGTACCAGGTGCTTGTTTAATTTACAGATTAATTTTCTTCAGAAGGAGAAGCTACTGACCAGCACAGAAAATACATGGATTGTCAGAGATTTTTTTTTTTTAAATGAAAGAGGAAAGTAATATTGTGAATGCTGATCAAGCCAGCAAGCTTAAAGCTTAGTCCACTTTTATTCTAGGACGGATAGTAGTTGTTGTAGCCTAACTGGATTGGCCCTGTGCCAATTTTCTTTGCACGGTCTCAAATTTAGCCTTCTGATACCTGTCCTACTGACAAGGAAGTTAGCTGTTCTTGCTAAAGGTCATCATCATGGCAGGCTGCTGTAGTTTATTGCTCCTAACCTGGGAGAATTCCCTTTAACGGGTTCAATTTTCATAAAGTCTTTTCTGTTCTTTGGAGCAGCCATAATTTAGTGCCCCCAATTAATTGAGGGAGCTCAAATTTCATACATAGTTAACTACACCTTCAATCGTATTTGGTGCCCAGAAAAGAAGTCCCCAGCGGACATTTACCCCTGCAAGTCTGCTGCGCCGAAAAATTGGTGCCTGTTGGCAGACTGATTCTCCTTCAAATCTTCAAGTTCAGCCACAGTAGCAGTCGGCCGAGTGGAGAGTGTTTCCAAGGAAAAAAGAGTGCTCAATGCTACTCTAGGGTATCTGCCAGAGAAATGGAAGCAACTTTAACTTCTTGCAGGTAGATGAGTCAATGGTTCTATTATCCACTTTTCAACCCTTGCTAAATGAGTGAGGGTCCCCAAGAAGCTATACATTCTCTTCCAATGGGTTGTTCCTGTTTGGTAGAAGCAATGACTCAACCTAGTTGCTGACAGGACCTCACAAATTATACATTGTTTCGATATGGCAGCTCGCCCTCTGTGCTCCTCCAAAGCCCTGGGAAGAAATAGCATTAAAAGGTTCACGCAGATTTCTGACTGGGATGGCCACTGTGGGGAAGAGACCAAGTCATGGCTGGGGAGCAGGCAGGCTCGGCTCTAGGACCAGCTCTGGCATTGACTCCTTGTCAGTGGAGGGCATATCTCCTCCCCAAATCTTGTCTCTGTGTCCCCCACACCGAGACTCTGATCATTGCCCACTCTCACTCCACTTGCAACCATGGAGCTTCTCTTAGCACTCCTCACTGCCCCCGTCCCCACTCCAACTCCTAGCACCTTGGGTCAAGCCGCCTGGAGAGACTCAGCCTGAAGTGGCTTCAGGTGGCCCTTGCTTTGGGGCCTGTTTTTTCCCTCTGTACCTGCTGTCACTGTCTTGTATTTTTCTGACTCCTTGAACTGTTCAGGACAGAGAAGACTGCCTCTGTCAAGTCATTCTGACTGAGAACATTGGAAAAAGAAATGTGCTTTCTTATTGTTTAACGCCAAAAGTCTGGTAAAGAGATATGATTTCATTAAGAATTCATACAACTCAGTGACACACACACACACAAACCGCAACCCAATTACAAAATGGGTAAAGGATTTGAATAGACCTCCAAAGATATACACGTGGCCAAGAAGCACATGAAAAGATGCTCACCATCAGCAGGCATTAGGGAAATGCAAATCAAAACCACAAGGAGATACCACCTCACACCCATTAGCATGGCTATAAGAATTTTTAAAAACAGAAAATAACAAGTTTTGACAAAGCTATGGAGAAACTTGAATGCTTGTACATTGCTTTTGGTAAAGTAAAATTGTGCAGCCATCAAATCGTTAAGCATTGAGTTACCATGTGATCCAGCAATTCCAGGGCTAGGTATACACCCAAGAGAATTGATAACAGGTGTTCAAACAACTACTTGTACACGAATGTCCGTAGCTGCACTATTCACAATAGCCAAATGGTGGAAACAACCCAAATGTCCATTAACTGATGTGGTATGGCCATAAAATGGAATATCATTCAGCGTCAAAAAGGAATGAAGTACTGAACCATGCTACAATGAGGATAGGCCTTGAAAGCATTGTGCCAAGTGAAAGAAACCAGACACAAAAAAACCGCATACTCTATGACTCCACATAGTGACACAAAGTAGACTAGTTGCCAAGGGCTGTGGGGTGGAGGGAATGGGGAGTGACTACTAGTGGGTAGGTGGCTTTGGGGGGGGGGATAATAAAAATGTTCTAAAATTGATTGTGGAGATGGTTGCACAACTCGGTGAATAGACTAAAAACCACCGAATTGTGCACTTAACATAAAACCAAAACACAGCATCATCGGAGGTGCTTGGATTCCAGTCCCTTCCCTGGGTACTCTGGTGAGCAGAAGGTCAGCGGTGGGGCCTGATAATATATATTTTGAACAAGTAGCCAGGTCGTTCTGGTGGCCAGGCAAGGTTGGAAAACACTGCTTTGCTGACTTTTTCCTAAGGGGCGCTTCCAGGTCTCTGGTTCTTGACTGTTTTACCATGCACTGCATACCCGAATAAATGCACCCAGGCCCTTTGGGGAGGTAAAGATGGGTGACATGGGCAGTCCTTGCCGTAGTGGAACTTACTTCTTGTGCTTTGTGTACAGGAGATGCCTCTAACAATAATTCACATTGTATTAAACAAAATGCTATAAAGATAGAGCCCAGCACGTCGACTAAACAAAATCTCTCTTAGGCGGAAAAAGAAAGCATGGCTTTCAACCAAATTCCTCTCCTCTCGCTGTGCAGAGCCCACAACCAAATTCAACAATCCCTTTGGTGAAATTAATATTCAAGGGACTTGAGCGTCTTTGGGAGTATAATAAGTCGTTAAAGTCTAAGCCAAGGCAGTGTTTCCGAGGCAGCTCTCGTGCATGGCAACACAGAAGGCTGAATACATTTGAGGTTTGGGGGAGAGCCTTCCTAAGTCACTTATGGGAAGGGGCCTCACAGCAGATGCCTCTCTTGGCACTTGGAATGAGCTGCCTCTCACGCTATCACTCGCTGTCACAAAGCCTTGACAATTCTGAAGTTGGCCTTGAGACAGAAATGAAACTACTACATCGTGGTGAGATGGAACTATCAGAAAGGACACCAAGCTAATTAATGCTTAAGGCGCGGAGACCAAGTGCCTGAAATGGTGCTGACGATTTGAATGCAGTAGAAAAATGCATATTCTCAATAGTGGGTCCTCAATAAGTAGTTAGGAATTGAATTGGGGAAAAGGAAAAGGTAGTAGAAAACTTAAAAAGAAGGAGGCACAAAAAGAGTTCGCAAAGAGAATATTCTCCCGTGCACGATTTCAGAATCCCTGGCTAATTCACTGCTGCCCATCTTCTCCCTGTATCTCTGGGTTGCTCCAACTGTCTCCAAAGGGGACTCTGCATATTAAGAGGCACAGATTTAGAGGAGGAGAGAGAGCGATGCAGGCAAACCATCCCCCCCCCCCAATATTCCTGCTTTGGATAGAGATATCAAAGACCATCTGGTTTTTTAAATTAAATGTAGGAACACTAGACAGGGGCAAACTTCAGCAGGAAGCGCCATCTAAGAACCTCAGTCCCTCTGGCGGGCTGCACAGGGCCTGCACGTACTTCCCTCCTCTTTTCTCCCTCCCTTCACCTCTCCTCCTTCCCTGGCCTTCCTCCACCTCTTGTCTACCCAGTCCTGGAGTCTAAGGAACCAGAGATGAGTTACCTGTGGTCCCTGCTCTCAGGGAGCTCACAGCTTGTGGGGATGCCCACAGATGGGCAGACAGACGCATGCCAGGCGAATGATACGTGCTGTGGGCAGGAGGGAACAAGTACCGGTAGATTTGCGTGGTAGGGGGACAGCCACGTGGGTGGGCGGAGGGCGCAGGGGAGAAGAGAGTTGCGGGGTGGGGTTGTGATTGTGTGCGGGAGGGGTCGGTACGTTTTCAATGCAAGGGCTTTGACCTGTTCATGTGTTTGTGACAAACTAACCCCGCTGACACGGGGAAACGTGAGGAATCCAGGTGGAACCTGGCCCTCTTGGTGTGTGGACGTGCCGTGCCAGGAATGTAGGATGCAAAGGAGGCTGACCGGCTGGTTTCCACCAGGGACTCCTGATGTGTCTGTTTCACTTCTTACCCCGCCCTTTTGCCATATAGTCGCCGCATACATCCTGAGAAGTCTTGTTGGCTGGAGATTTAGCAAATATTCCAAACTAAACGTGGTTGGTAGAAGGGACCAGAGAGCGTTTTTTTTTTCCTCCAAAGGTACAGACTGCACCGATTCTCAGAACCCCATGAAATAAGGGCATCTGCTTGCTCCCTTGGAGGAAATGCTTTTAAAAAGCAAGGGCCCTTCCAGACTCCTGAGAATTCTCAGGTTCTTAGATGGTTGTGAAATAAATGTTGCTTTTAGGATTTAAATGTGCCTGCTAAAAATCACAGATGAAAAAGGCGTCTCTCTGAGTACTGAATGCTTGGGCTGTGGGCTGAGATGTGACAACCTAGGAAGTAAGGAAGGGACCTCTCATCCCACCTCCCTTTTGTGCTGCAGGATTTAACAATGCTGGGAGCTGGGTCTTTCACGAATCCTTTGAGAGGGCACAAGGGTGAGTTTAGTTTGATTCATAGTATTTCAGATCGTATCTTACAGCATATTCTTGATTTTGTAGAACTGAGAAAATTAGAGATGGACAGACCCTATAATATTTCCATCTTGGAGTTGAGACCATTTAATGGGTCCTTTATGTCTAATCTAAGTTCATCAAGCATTGCTTATGTACACCTTATTTTTTCCCTCTTTAGAATATAAAGTCCAAAGAAACGGGAATACAATCATGCGATGTTGTAAGTAATCTCGTGATGAGAAAAACAGAGACATATTGCTTATTTCTCACTTTTTCCTCCTGTTACTGAATGCCCTCCCCTCTTCTAGTTGTTTCCTTGTGATTCTGTGCCACAGTTTAACACCACACATGTCCTAATTCTGCAATACAGTTTGTGGAGTATCTCTCCACGTGGAGAATGGAGCTGAAATAAAATGTATTTTTAGCCCATGCTTAACTCCTGATTGCCCTGCAGAGAAATTCAGAGCTGCATGGGACACGGGCTTTGGAAGGAGAGGTAGCTGGTTGGGAATTCCATCCTGCCCATCAGTCAACAAATATACATTGAGAACTCTCTATATGTCACTTTGTCAGTTTTGTCAACTTGAGTAACATACTGAAACTTTCTGACCTGTGGTTTCATCATCTGTAAAACGATAGCTATTGTTGTTCAGAATCCTTAACTTATATGAATTGCTTTCATTGTCAAAACAACCCTATGACATCATTATTATCTTTACCTCAATTTTATAGGGGAAAAAGAGAAGCACAAAGAAGTTAAATAATCTGCCCAAGTTCATGAGTTATTTAATCTCCCTGAGCCTCTGTTTCCTTGTCTGTAAAATGTGATACTAATAGTGTGGGATTTATGAGATTATTGTGAAGAGAAGACAGTTGGAATAGGTAAAGTCCCATAGAACAATGCTTGGCACAAAATAAACTTCCAAGAGTTCAGTTTTATTATCCTGTATATATGTTAACTGGTTTGTTTTCAGTCTCTGTCACAAGACTCTGAGTTCCATGGGACCAGGACCTCTGACTGAGCTCTTCCATGCTATATCTCTAACACCTAGAGCAGTGGCTGTACATAGCAGACACTTCATAATTCTTTTCTGAATGAAGGCATGAATGAGTTAATGACCTCAACAAGGATGCGCAGAGGAAAAGGAAGTTTGTCACTTTCCCATTTATTTCCTTCAAGATAACGAGTTTCAGTGATTGGTTAGCTACAAATATAATGGCCCTACATTCTACAGGGACTCCTTTCTTACTTTTTTTTTCTTAATTAGAAAAGTTGTAGGTATACTGAAAAATCATGCAGTAAGTACAGAGTTCCCATCAATTCCTCCCCCAACACACACACAGTTATCCTTATTGTTAAAATGTTGCACTAGTGTGGTACCTTTGTTCCAATTGATGAGAGAATATTATTATAATTTTCCTATTAACTATATTCCATAGTTTACATAGGATTCGCTGTTTGTGTTGGACAGTTCTATGGTTTTTTTAAAAAATTTATTTATTTTAAAGAAACTTTAGATTACCTAAATGTTACATAAACAGTATAGGGGATTTCCATATGCCCCCCTCCTTCCCCCTCCCACACTTTCCCCCATTAAAACATCCTTCATTAGCGTGGTACATTTGTTACAAAATTGTATCTAGTAACATATATACAGTTGAAATTTCCCCTTGTAACCACATTGAAATACACAATTCAGGGGTGTTAATTACATTTGCGATGCTGTGCTGCCCTCACCACCATCCGTTACCAAAACTTTTCCATCACTCAAACAGAAACTCTCCACCAGTTAAACATTAACTCCCCATTCCCTGCGCTACCCCGGCCCCTGTAATTTATATTCTAGTTTCTGACTCTATGCATTTACATATTCTAATTATTTCATTATCAGTGAGCTCATACAATATTTGTCCTTTGGTGTCTAGCTTACTTCACTCAACATGATGTCGTCAAGGTTCATCCATGTTGTCACATCTACCAGAACTTTATTCCTTTTTACGGCTGAATATTACTCCATTGTATATATGTACCACATTTGTTTATCCATTCATCTGTTGGACAATTGAGTTGCTTCCATCTTTTGGCAATTTTGAATAATGCCGCTGTTAACATCAGTGTGCAAATGTCTGTTAGGGTTCTTGCTTTCAATTATTTTGGGTATACACCTAGAAGTAGAATTGCTGGGTCATACTGTAATTCTATATTTAGCTTTCTGAGGAACCACCAAACTATTTTCCACAGTGACTACCCCATTTTACATTCCCACAAGCAATGACCAAGTGTTCCTATTTCTCCACATCCTTTCCAATATTTATTTTCCATTTTTTCATAGTTGCCATTCTAGTGGGTATGAAGTGGTACTTCATTGTTGTTTTGATTGGCAATTCCCTAATGGTTAATGATGCTGAGCATCTTTTCTTGTGCTTATTGGCCATTTTTATATCTTCTTTGAAGAAATGTCTATTCAAGTCTTTTACTCATTTTTAATTGGGTTGTTTGTCTTTTTGCTGTTGGGTTGTAGGATTTCTTTATATACTCTTGATATTAAACCCTTATCAGATATGTGGTTTCCAGATATTTTCTCCCATTCTGTAGCTTGACTTTTACTTTCATGTTAAAGTTCTTTGATGCACAAAAGTTTACAGTTTTGATGAAGTCCCGGTTATCTATTTTTTTCTTTTGTTGTGTATGCATTTAGTGTAAAAACTAAGAAAACATTGCCTAACACAGGATCCCAAATCTGCTGCTGTATATTTTCTAGTAGGTTTTTTATAGTATTGGGTTCTTATATTTTGAGTTAATTTTTGTATATGGTGTGAGGTAAGAGTCCATTTTTATTCTTCTGCATATATCCAATTTTCCTAGCACTATTTCATGAAGAAACTATTCTTTCCTCATTGAGTGGACTTGACACCCTTGTAAAAAAAAAAAAAAAAAAAAAAAGCAATAGGCTATGGATGTGTGGGTTTATTTTGAACTCTCAATTCATTTCCTCTGGTCTATATACATGTTCTTGTACCATTACCACACTGCTTTCATTACTGTATCTTTGTAATAAGTTTTAAGATCGGGAAGTGTGAGTTCTCTAACTTTGTTCTTCTTTTTCAAGATGGTTTTGGCTAATTGAGACCACTTGCTCTCCCATATAAATCATTTCAACAAAGAAGGCTAGGGATTTTGATCGGGATTGCTTTGAAATCTGTAAATCACTTTGGGTAGAATTGACATTTTAACAAAATTTATTCTTCTGAGCCATGAATATGGAATGTCCTTCCATTTATTTAGGTCTTCTCTGATTTCTTTTAGCACTATTTTGGAGTTTTCCATGTACTAATTCTTTATTTACTTGGTTAAATTTATTCCTAGATATTTGGTTCTTTTAGTTACTATTGTAAACAGGATTTTTTCCCCTGATTTTCTTTTCAGATTGTTCATTACTATTGTACATTTTTGCATGTTGATCTTGTACCCTGCTATTTTGCTGAATTTATTTATTAGCTCTAATAGCTTTCTTGTGGATTTTTCAGCATTTCCTTTATATAGGATCATGTTGTCTTCAAACAGGGAAAGTTTTACTTCTTCCTTTCCAATCTGTTTGGCTTTTATTTCTTTTTCTTACCTAATTGCTCAGGCTATAACTTCCAGTACAATGTTGAGTAACAGTTACGGTGGGCATCCTGCTCTTGTTCCTGATCTTAGAGAGAAAGCTTTCTGTCTTTCACCATTGAGTATGATGTTAGCAGTGTGTTTTTCATATATGCTCTTTATCATGTTGAGGAAGTTTCCTTCTATTCCTAGTTTTCTGAGTATTTCTACCAAGAAGGGGTAATGAATTCTGTCAGATGCCTTTTCTGCATCAATTAAGATGATCATGTGATTTTTTTCCTTTTGTTCTATTAATGTGGTACATTACATCAATTTATTTTCTTATGTCGAACCACCCTTGCATACCTGGGATAAATCCCACTTAATTTTGGTGTATAATTCTTTTTTTTTTTTTTTTTACTATTTTAAACATTTAATTTAATTTATTTATTTATTTTGAATAAATATATACATTTCTCAATTAAATGTAATGGATGCATGTAAATTTTTTTTGTTTTGTTTTTTGTTTGTTTTTTTTGTTTTTTTTTTGTGTGTGTGTGAATCAAACAATATATTACACAATATATTTGGTTCATAATAATGCATTCATACAGTATTTGTCCTTTTGTGTCTTGCTTGCTTCACTCAACATAATGTCCTCCAGATTCATCCATGTTGCCATATGTTTTATGACTTCATTTCTTCTTACAGCTGCATAATATTCCATCGTCTGAATAGACCACAGTTTGTTTATCCATTCATCTGTTGATGGACACCTGGGTTGTTTCCAACTTTTGGCAATGGTGAATAATGTGGCTATGAACATTGGTGTGCAGATGTCTGTTCGTGTCACTGCTCTCAGTTCTTCTGGGTATATACCCAGTAGTGGTATTGCAGGGTCACGTGGCAAGTCTATATTCAACTTCTTTAGGAACTGCCAAACAGTCCTCCATAGTGGTTGTACCATCCTGCATTCCCACCAACAGTGAAGAAGTGTTCCTATCTCTCCACATCCTCTCCAACACTTGTAGTTCTCTGTCTTTTTAATAGTGGCCATTCTGATAGGTGTGAAATGATATCTCATTGTAGTTTTGATTTGCATTTCCCTAATCGTGAGTGATGTTGAGCATTTCTTCATGTGTTTTTTTGCCATTTGTATTTCTTCTTCGGAGAAATGTCTATTCAAGTCTTTTGCCCATTTTTTAATTGGGTCATTTGTCTTTTTATTGTTGAGCTGTAACATCTCTTTATATATTCTGGATATTAAACCCTTATCAGATATGTGATTTCCAAATATTTTTTCCCATTGAGTCGGCTGCCTTTTCACCCTTTTGACAAAGTCCTGTGAGGTGCAAAAATGTTTAATTTTGAGGAGGTCCCATTTATCTACTTTTTCTTTTGTTGCACGTGCTTTGGGTGTGAAGTCCAAGAAACCACCACCTACTACAAGGTCTTGAAGATGTTTCCCTACATTTTTTTCTAGTAGTTTATGGTCCTGGCTTTTATATTTAGATCTTTGATCCATTTTGAGTTGATTCTTGTATAGGGGGTGAGATAGGGGTCCTCTTTCATTCTTTTGGTTATAGACATCCAGTTCTCCCAACACCATTTGTTGAAGAGACTGTTTTTCCCATCAGTGTGGGCTTGGTAGGTTTGTCAAAAACCAGTTGACTGTATAGGTGAGGGTTTATTTCTGGATTCTCAATTCTATCCCACTGATCGATGTGTCTATCTTTACGCCAGTACCATGCTGTTTTGACCACTGTAGCTTTGTAATATGTTTCAAGGTCAGGCAGTGAAATTCCTCCCACATTGCTCTACTTTTTTAGAATACTTTTGGCTATTCGGGTGCACTTACCCTTCCAGATGAATTTGGTAATTGCCTTCTCTAATTCTGTAAAGTAAGCTGTTGGGATTTTAATTGGTATTGCATTGAATCTATAAATCAGTTTGGGCAAGATTGACATCTTCATGATATTTATTCTTCCAATCCATGAACACGGAATGTCTTTCCATTTGTTTAGGTCTTTTTAAATTTCTTTTAGCATTGTTTTGTAGTTTTCTGCATATAGGTCCTGTAATTCCTTGGTTAAGTTAACTCCTAGATATTTGAGTCTTTTTGTTGCTATTGAAAATGGAATTTTCTTCCTGATTTCCTCCTCAGATTGTTCAGTACTAGTGTACAAAAACATTACTGATTTTTGCGTGTTGATCTTATATCCTGCCACTTTGCCGAACTCATTTATTAGTTCAAGTAGCTTTGCTGTGGATACTTCAGGATTTTCTAAATACAGGATCATGTCATCCGAAAACAGTGGGAGTTTTACTTCCTCTTTTCCTATTTGGACGCCTTTAATTTTTTTGTCTTGTCTAATTGCCCTAGCTAGAACTTCTAGTACAATGTTGAATAACAATGGTGACAGTGGGCATCCTTGTCTTGTTCCTGATCTTAGGGGGAAAGCTTTCAACCTTTCCCCATTGAGTATGATGTTGGCTGTGGGTTTTTCATATATGCCTTTTATCATATTGAGGAATTTTCCTTTTATTCCTATCTTTTGAAATATTTTTATCAAAAAAGGATGTTGGATTTTGTCAAATGCCTTTTCTGCATCTATTGAGATGATCATGTGGTTTTTCCCTTCAATTTGTTAATGTGGTGTATTACATTGATTCATTTTCTTATGTTGAACCAGCCTTGCATACCAGGAATAAATCCCACTTGGTCGTGATGTATAAGTCTTTTGATATGCTGTTGGATTCGATTTGCAAGTATTTTGTTGAGAATTTTTGCATCTATGTTCATGAGAGAGATTGGTCTGTAATTTACTTTTCTTGTGGAATCTTTATCTGGCTTTGGTATTAGGGTGATGTTGGCTTCATAAAATGTGTTGGGTAATTTTCTGTCCTCTTCAATTTTTTGGAAGAGTTTAAACAAGATTGCTGTTAATTCTTTTAGAAATGCTTGGTAGAACTCACCTCTGAAGCCATCTGGTCCTGGACTTTTCTTTGCTGGGAGATTTTTGATGACGGATTCAATCTCCTTAATTGTGATTGGTTTGTTAAGTTCATGTATTTCTTGTTGTGTCAGTGTAGGTTGGTTATGAGTTTCTAGAAATTTGTCCATTTCATCCAGGTTGTCTAGTTTGTTGGCATATAGTTTCTCATAATATCCTCTTATGATTCTTTTTATTTCTGTGAGGTCATTTGTAATTTCCTCCCTTTCATTTCTGATTGTATTTATTTGCATTTTCTCTCTTTTTTTCTTTGTTAGTCTAGCGAGGGGTTTGTCAATTTTATTGATCTTCTCAAAGAACCAGCTTTTGGTTTTGTTGATTTTCTCTATTGCTTTTCTGTTCTCATTTTCATTTATTTCCAATCTAATCTTTATTATTTCTTTCCTTCTTTTTGCTTTGGGATTGGTTTGCTGTTCTTTCTCTAGTTTCTCTAGTTGTTCAGTTAAATCTTTGAGTTTAGCTCTTTCTTGTTTCTTAATATAGGCATTTAGGGCTATAAATTTCCCTCTCAAGACTGCCTTTGCCGTATCCCATAAGTTTTGATATGTTGTGTTCTCATTTTCATTTGTCTCAATATATTTACTGATTTCACTTGCAATTTCTTCTTTGACCCACTGAATATTTAGGAGTGTGTTGTTTAGTCTCCACACATTTGCAAATTTCCTTTTTTCCTGTCTGTTATTGATTTCTAGTTTCATTCCATTATGATCTGAGAAGGTGCTTTGTATAATTTCAATCTTTTTATATTTATTGAGAGCTGTATTGTGACCTAACATGTGGTCTATCCTGGAGAAAGATCCATGGGCACTTGAGAAGAATGTATAATCCGCTGAGTTTGGATGCAGTGTTCTGTATATGTCTGTTAGGTCTAACTTGTTTATCATATTGTTCAAGTTCTCTGTTTCCTTGTTGATCTTCTGTCTAGTTGTTCTATCTAATGATGTGAGAAGTCTCCAACGATTATTGTAGAAATGTCTATTTCTCCCTTCAGTTTTGCCAGAGTTTGTCTCATATATTTTGGGGCACCCTGGTTAGGTGCATAGATATTTATGACTGTTATATCTTCCTGGAGGATCGTCCCTTTTATTAATATATAATGGCCTTCCACATCTCTTATCACTTTTTTGCATTTGAAGTCTGTTTTGTCTGATATTAGTATAGCTACTCCTGCTCTTTTCTGTTTACTATTCGCATGGAGTATCTTTTTCCAACCTTTTACTTTCAGCCGGCTTGTATCCTTGTGTCTGAGATGAGTTTCTTGTAAGCAGCATATGGATGGCTCATGCTTTTTTATCCATTCTGTCAGCCTGTATCTTTTGATTGGGGAATTTAATCCATTCACATTCAATGATATTACTGAAAATGCACTATTTATTTCCTCCATTTTATTCTTTGGTTTTCACATGTCATCTTATTTTTGTCTTTCTTTTTATTCTTTTGGTTATCCTTTCTGCTTTTCTTTCTTCTATACTCTCCTCCAAGCCTCTCTCTCCTGTCTTTTTCTTTCAGGTTCTAAGGCTTCCTTTAATATTTCCTGCAAAGGTGGATTCTTTTTTGCAAACTCTCTTAGTTTCTGTTTGTTTGTGAATACTTTATATTCACCTTCATATTTGAAGGACAGTTTTGCTGGGTAAAGAATTCTCGGCTGGCAGTTTTTCTCTTTCAGTTTCCTAATTGTATCATACCACTGTCTTCTCACCTCCATGGTTTCTGAAGAGAAATCTGCACAAAGTCTTAATGGACATCCTTTGTACATGATCGTTTGCTTCTCTCTTGATGCTCTGAGCATTTTCTCTTTATCTTTTACATTTGACATTCTGAATAATATGTGTCTTGGCATAGGTCTATTTGGATTTATTCTTATTGGGGTACAGTGTGCTTCTTGGACTTGAAAGTTCATTTCTTTCGTGAGAGTTGGGAAATTTTCAGCTATTATTTCCTCAAATACTTTTTCTGCCCCTTTTCCTTTCTCTTCTCCTTCTGGAACTCCAATGACACATATGTTCTTGCGTTTTGTGTTGTCATTCAACTCTCTGAGCCCCTGCTCAATTTTTTCCATTCTTTTCTCTCTCTGTTCTTTTCTCTCTTCAATTTTAGCTGCTCTGTCTTCAGTATCACTTATTCTTTCTTCTATCATTTCGACTCTGCTGTTGTATGCTTCAAATGTATTTTTTACTTCACCTTTTGTGTCTTTCATTCCCATGAACTCCATTACTTTTCTGTTCATGATTTCAAATTCTTCTTTACGTTCTATAATTCTTTTAATGTTCTGTTGGATTTGGTTTTCTAATATATTGTTGAGGATTTTTGCATATTCATAAGGATGTTGGTCAGTAATATTCTTTTCTTGTGGTACCTTTATCTGGCTTTGGTATGAGGATGATGCTGTTCTCATAGACTTAGTAAGTTTTCCTTCCTCTTCAATTTTTTAGAAGAGTTCTTAGCAGGATTGGTATTAAATCTTCTTGGAACATTTGGTAAAATTCACCAGTAAAACCTCTGATCCTGGGCTTTTCTTTGTAGGAAGGTTTTTGACTATTCATTCAATCTTTACTTTTTATTCATCTGTTGTGATCTTCTATTTCATCTTGAGTCAGTGTAGGTGGCTTGTGTGTTTCTGGGAATTTGTCCATTTTATCTTGGTTATCTCATTTTTTGACATATAGCTGTTTATAGTAACCTATTATAAACTCTAAAAAAAAACTTTTAAAAAATTTCTGTGTGTCAGTAGAAATTTTAATTTCTGATTTTAATTATTTGTGTCTTCACTCTTTTTTCTTTGTTAGTCTAGCTAAAGTTTTGTCACTTTTTTTCGTCTTTTCAAAGAACCAACTTTTGCTTTCATTGATTCTTTCTATTTTTATTCCCTATTTCATTTTTCTCTGCTCTTTTTTATCTTTGTTATTCCCTTCCATCTGTTCACTTTGGATTTAATCTGCTCTTCTTTTTCTAAATCCTCTTGCTGTGAAGTTAGATCTCTGATTTGAGATCTTTCTTCTTTTTTAATGTAAGCATTGAGGCTATACATTTTCCTCTCAGTACTGCCTTTGCAGCATCCCATAAATTTTGTTACATTGAGTTTTCATTTTCATTTACCTCGAGATATTTCCTAATTCCCCTCATAATTTCTTCTTTAACCCATTGGTTATTTAAGTGTGCATTGTTTAATATCTGCATATTTGTGAATTTTCCAGTTCTCCCTCTGTTATTGATTTCTAGCTTCATTTCCATTGTGGTCAGAGAAGATATATTGTATGATTTCAATATTTTAAAATTTATTGACACTTGTTTTGTGACCTAACACATGATCTATCCTGGAGAATGGCCCCTGTACACCAGAGAAGAATGTGTGTTCTGCTGCTGTTGGATAAAATGTTCTATATATATTTGTTAGGTCTAATTGGTTCATCATGTCATTCAAGTACATATAAACCTTCTTACTTTGTAATGAAGCCAAAATGACATGGGTTCGCTTTCTGATTATACTTTACCTAAGCCACCTATTAATCTAACATAATGAATACCCCAGCACAAATGTAAATTTGTAATTGACTATTGTTTGCATCACAGTTTAGGCTCCTCCAGATTGGAATTAGGAGTCCTGGGTATCTGCTTGGGTAGGGGAGGAGGTGGGGAGCAAGGAAGAATCGTAGAGACTGATTTATATTAGGGATGTAGTTACGTGTGTATGGTAGTCCAAAAGGAAAAACAAACTCAGGAGATCAATTCACACCAACAAAGGGCAGGGAGTTCAGTCCAGAGGCCCAGGTTATAAGGGTGTGCCTGACTAAGGAGGGACCAGGCAGCTGATTGGTGAGGGTCCAAACAGCGGACTAGGAATTAGCAGTAGAATTGCGGTCATTTGAATGCACTGTGCATACTAAGCATGGGATTATGTCACTTTTCCTACTCAAAACCCTCAAACATTTTCCCGTCACACTCATAATAATATCCGAATTCCTTAACATGGTCTGGGTAGTGTTTCTCAAACTATAACTATCCTGTAGTTAAAAGTCAACCAGAGTTTTTGTTAAAAGATTTCAACCTCATGTCAGTAGGCAATATACCCCCTACACCACATTGTTGTCTTCTTCTACCAATCCTTGGGTCACTGCCCCAAGTTATTATTTTTTTTTTCTTCCTTTTGATGATTTTAGCTCTTGGCTCAATGTCACTCTCTCCAATAATACTCCTGTCTTAATTACTTGTGATTTCAATACCTATGTAGATGATCTTTACGACACCTTGGACTCTCTGATCCTTGACCTCCATCTCTCCTCCAATACCTTGTTCTCTACCCCTCACCCAGTCATTCCCATAGCCATACCCTAGATTTTGTCATTACCAATAACTGCAACCCTGCAACCTAAGTTTTATGCATCCTATTCTCTGTCCACCACCTCATGTCTTTCCAGCACACTCCCACTAGTGTCCCATCCTTCAACCATAGTAGACCCAATAATCCATTGATCCTACCAACTTTTCACTGCATCTAGACCACCTGATGCCTTCATTTCTCTCCTCAACTCCATCATCAAGCATTATAATTGCTTCCTACATATATTTTCAACTCCCTTGCTCCTTTCTCACCTTGCTTAGCAAAACCACAACCTTAGTTAAATCCAACTCAGTCAATTTTGCCCCGGTACCTGTTTAGCTATACATGACTGTTACGCACACACACAACTGTGTTGGTGGTCTTCCTTTAAATTCATGACCATGAACTTCAAGTGGATCGTTAATGTTGCTCGGCAATCATACCACATTTGCTGGGTCCACATATACTCCCAGATATAGCCAAGATGATGATTTCACACCATTTGCTCACTACACAAACTTCAAACTCCTCCTCTGCATCTTCATTTTCAGCTGATAGACATGATCCTTATTCACTGAGAAAATAAAGTAATCTAAACAGAGTTTCCTCAGACTTCTGCCATGACTTCTACCCACCTACTAGCATCTGTACCCATTTGCTCTGTCTTCCCTCCTATTAAATTGATGAACTGTTCATGCTAAATCTAATCGTCAGTTCTTACTTCCCATCTTACTTGACATAGCAACAGCTTTTGACACACTTGACCACTCTCTTTTTGAACAAAAACGTCCTTCATTTAACAGTCAGATATCTCAAACTTTTGCTTTTCTTCCTAACTCACTGGCTGCTCCTCCTCATTCTCCTTTGCTGGCTCCTCCTTCTCTACCCAATCTCTAAACACTGGTGCTTCGTAGACTCAGTTCATGGACCTCTTCTCTATCTATGCCTTTGGTGATCTCATCGATGAGTCTCATAGCTTTAAGTACCTTCTACATACTGGCAATTCCTAAATTTATATTTCCAACCCAGACTTGAATAAGCAACCTAATACTCAACATTGGTATTGGACATCTAAAATATGCCCCAAATTTAGCATATCCAATGTGAACATCTAATTTTGCCCCACTCACTCTCTGCAGCCTTCTCCATCTCATCTATGGCAACTCCTTCATTCCAGTTCCTCTGGCCCAAATCCTTGGAGTGACCCTTGACTCCCTTCACACTCTACACCCAAATCATCAAGGAACCATATTGGCTTTATCTTCTAAAGATGTCCAGAAAATGGCCAATTCTAACCACCTACACTGCTACTACCCTAATTTAAACTGCGATCAACTTTCATCTGGATTACTCAAGAGTCTCCTTCTTGGATCTGTGGGTTTATGCTCTTCATTAAATTTGGCGAAAAATTCGCTATTAAGTCGTCAAATATTTTTTCCAATGCCCCCTTTCATTTCCTTTGGGGACTCTATTTACATATATATTAGGCAGCTTGAACTCAAACAACTCACAGATGCTCTGTTCATATTTTTTTGGTATTCTTATGTCTGTGTTTCATTCAGGATAGTTTCTATGTCTAACAAGTTTATTAATCATTTCTCATGGAATGTCTAATCTGCCATTAATTGAAATCCAGTATATATTTTTTTCAGACATCATTGTAATCGCTAAACATTCAATTGCATCTTTTTAAATATCTTCCATGTCTCTATTTAACATGTTCAATCTTTCCTCTAGTTTCTTGAACATATGGAATATGGTTTTGATGTCCTTGTCTACTAATTCTATCATCTGTGTTAATTCTAAGTCGTTTTCAATTAATTGACATTTCTCCTCATTATAGGTAGTATTTTTCTCCTTCTTTGTATGCCTCATAATTTTTTATGGAATTCCAGACATCATGAGTTTTATGTTGTGGGATGTTGTATATTTTTGTTTTCCTATAAATATTCTTGAGCTTTTTTCTAGGGGACACGATTAAGATACTTGAAACAGTTTAATCCGTCTAGGTCTTATTTTTAAGCTTTGTTAGCTGGGACCAGAACAGCATTTATTCTTGGCTTAGTTTACTCCACTACTAAGGAAAAAACCCTTCTGAATACTCTAACTGGTGCCCTGTGGATGATAAGGCTTTCTAGTCTGGCTGGTGGGAATAAGCACTATTCCTTGCATTGTCTGAGGGCTAGGCACTGTTACTTCTAATCCTTTCAGATGGTTCTTTTCCCATCTGAAAAGAACCTTGGGTAGTTCCCTAACATGCATGCACTGATCAGCACTCTGCTGAATAATCTATAAGGGCCTTCAACAGATCTAAGAAATGCTCTCTCTTCTCTGGTATTCTGTCCTGCAAAATCTAGCTGCTTCTGTCTTCCCAGAACTCCAATTCCATCTCCTCAACTCAGAGAGAATGACAGGTTCTGCATGGGTCCCTCTTCCTGTGTTGCAGCCTGGAAACTCTCTCAAGGTAGTAAGCTGGGATAATCCTAGGCTTCACCATTTGTTCCCATCTCTCCGTGATCAGTGCTCCATTGCTTGGTGTCTAATGTCTTGTGAATCATTGTTTCACATATTTGGACTGATTTTTTCCATTGTTTCAGATAGGAAATTTAATTCAGTCTTAATCTTGGACAGAAGCATAAGTCTCTTTTGATATCTTTGTTCTGCTTTTCCCTGCAATCTATACTAAGTACAGCTGCCAGAGTGATTCTTTTAAAATCTAAGTCAGATCACATAATTCCCCTGCTTAAAACCATCTAATGGTTTCCCATCTCACTCAGACTAAGTATAAGCCAAAGTCCTCACAATGGCCTACTAAACCCAGCATTATCTGCTAGGCATTGCTCTCCAACTTGGCCTCCTCATTATTCTTCAAACAACCAGGAATGCTCTTGCCTTAGGGTCTTTGCACAGACTGCTCCCTCTGACTGGATTGCTTTTCACCTAGATAGCTGCCTGGTTAACTCCTTCACCAACTTCAAGTCTTTGTTCAAAGGTCGTTTACTCAGTAAGCCCTACCCTGATGATCCTGTGTGAAAATGCAACCAGCCCACCTCCCTACTACTGCCAGTTCCACTTACAAGGTTCTCTATTGTTTCTTCCTTAGAATATGTGATGGTTGGGTTCATGTGTCAGCTTGGCTAGGTAATGATATCCAGTTGTTTGTTCAAGCAAGCACTGGCCTGATTGTTACTGCGAGGGTATTTTGAGGGTATTTCGTGGACTTATATCATCAGTAACTTAATTGCATCTATGGCTGATTACATCTACAGTCAGCTGAGGAGATTGCTTTCAACAATGAGAGAAGTCTCATCCCATCAGTTGGATTCTCCCTCTAGGAAGAAGTGATAATTTCAGAAGTCAGAAGGAAGAGTTTCCATTTCTACTTCAGCCAGACAGCTTCTCCTGGGGAACTTATCGAAAACCTTCCTTGGATTTCCCAGCTTACTGCCTGCCCTTCAGAATTCAGACTTGAATTCCATTCAAGCCGTATGATTCAATTCTTATAATAAATCTCATAATATTTACTTTATATATACCCTCCCCAGAGAACCCTGACTAATCCAGATTAAATCTACTTTAATTTCTTGGCTGCCACAGCAAATACCATGCAATGAGCTGGCTTAAACAATAGGAATTTATTGACTCATGGTTTTGAGGCTGAGAGAAGTCCTTAATCAAGGCATCATCAAGGCCATGCTTTCACCCAGAAAACTGGCATTCTGGGGTTGGCTGCTGGTGATCTTTGGACTTTGACTTTTCAGTCATATGGCAATGTACATGGTGGCCTCTCCTGGCTTCTCCTTTCTCTTCCAGGTTCCACTGATTTTAAGCCACTGGTGACTGGTGTGTGTCCCCCTCCCCTTTCCTTCCCTATAGGCCCTTTAGTAATAGGATTAAGAGCCATCCTGATTCAGCTGGGCCACACCTTAATGAAGTAATCTTATCTAAAGGTCTTATTTTCAAGAATTCATACCGACAGGAATTTAAATTTAAGACATGTTTTTCTGGGATACATCATTCCAAGCCACCACAATATGTATCAAAATCTAATGTATTATATCATTTTATATTTAAGATGTTTATTGTCTGTTTTCCCCCATTTGAACAGAAGCTTCCTTGAGACAGAACTTTTTTCCTTTTTTTTTTTTGTTGTTGTTGTTGTTGCTGCTCATTGATATATCCCTGGTGCCTAAAATGGGGTCTTCCTTTTAGGAGGTGTTCAGACTATTGAATCAGCATTTCCAGTGGGAAAAGCCCTGATAGTTCATATATTTGTATGTTTAACATGGGCCTTATATCAAGTAGGTGTGTGGAGCTCTGGCTTAATAAAACCTTACGTGATCTGCCCTTTCCTTATCTCCCTGGCCTAATTTCTCTACCCTCTACATTGCTCCAGTTGCTTTACCACGCTGGTCTTTTAATGGTTCCTATAACATATCAAGCATCTTCCTCACCCAGGACCTTTGCATTTACTATTGCCCCTGCCCGGAATGTTCTTTGCATTACTTGCTCCCTCATTTTAGTCCAGACTATGCTCAAATGTAACCCCCTCTGACAGGTATTTCTTGCCCTCCTTGCCCCCTTCATTCCCAATCCCCTTTTCTTTCTTTATTACTGTTCATAGCATTTATAACTACCTGTAATTAGGGACGATATTTCTTTCTACAAGAAAGTATAAAAGTAATAATAGCTAACACTACCTGCCAGGCACTATGATAAGTGCTTTGCATATAATCTTTACTACTACTACTACTACTACTACTAATTATTCACGACAACCCCAAAAGAAGTCCCATTTTGTAAATGTGGAAAACGGAGGCACCAGGGAGTTAAGTGGCTAGTCCAAGGTCACACCACCAGTTAGCAACAGAGCCTGGACAATCTGGCTCCTGAGTCTGCCTCTTGCTTAGGTACCATGAAGCCAAACATTTTTGCCTGTTTTCTTTACCACTGTATCTCCAGGGCTTGGAACATTATTTGGCACATCATAGGTGCTCAATAAATAATAGTTAAATGTTGAATCATTAGAGCTGCAATCCAATTGCTAGAGAACTAGGGTACCAAGGTCAGAGTTGGTTCTTGGGGCAGGACAAGTCAAGAGAGAGAGAAATTCAGACACTGTGTAGTATATCGGTTTTTACGTTTTGTTTTTTTTTTCAGTGGCCGAACCCCTTTCTCCAAAGAAATCTCCAGTGGAAGTGTAGTAGAGCAAGTATGCCAAGCAGGGACAGCTCTGGTGGGAGCTGAGATGGAAAGCTGTGCAGACCCCAAGCATTCCCTGCTTCAGAGGCCCCCTAAGCCAGACCCAGCCCCTCACTTTACACTTTATACTTTACACCTGACTTCTGGGTCCATAAAGCAGTTCGGATATTCTGTGCATTCCCCATGTCTAGCAACAGGCTTAATAAGCACAGCTCAGAGAAGGGGGCTAAATCTGGAGCTCAGGATTCTCAGGCTGCAGCTGGAAGCCTGGAGACCTAGGGAGGGGCAGGCCTTAACCTGTGGGAGTTAGAAAGGTGCCCATCACAATTTCATCAGGCTCTAGCTCAGCCCAGGCAGAACAACGAGCAGGCTACTGCTGCCTTTGCATGATTAGCAACTCGTCATTTTTAATGAAAAGTTTAGACTGAGTTTGAGTGAGACAAAACCCTGCAGTTAAAGTTCTCTGATTGTACGGATCTACATTGCCTTCGTTCTAAAGCACAGGAAGTGCTGAAAACACTATACATCACTCCCAAGTGCCTTGGTTAAAACTTTATTTCAGCATGCCAATTATAGTCATAAAGCATAATGAAGCCCATTTGAATATCAACTACAAAAGTCACCATATAAATATAAAATAGGAGTGAATGAATATGGTTAACGTTTTATTTTATAAATGCAATTTGCCTCTTGAAGAGTTTAAAGAGCTTCTGGCCAATATCTGGAGGGCCCAACTGAATTCCAGGACCAGGCATGTCACTCTTCTAATTATGAAAGGTGCAAGGACATGAATCTGTGTATGTATATGTACACATATACTATATGGATATGGATATACATATATTTATGTATAGAGACAAACTTTCGCGTTTTTGGCCTGGTCCTTCCTTCCCTCAGAACATAAATGGGAATGAAGGCCTTCATCCCTGGCCCCATGCTTTGCCTTTGGCTCTTTGCTTTCCTTCTTTTTGTGAAGTCTATCCTGTTTTAGCTTTTCAGTTAAGCTTGTAGTTAACACAAAGATACATTGCCTGAAGTTACTATTGCTTCTGTAAAGACCCAGCTAAAGTTTGATGTCTTAATCTGTGCCTCCTTGGAACTTCTGATGTCAGTTTGTTTCCCATTACCATGACCTTAATTAGGTATCGTTTTGAAAACATTCTGGAATTCCCTTTATGGCACATTTTATCTGTCTGAGTAGATTACTAGGGCCTTCTCAAGGGAAAGAGCTATGTAAAGGCCTTTTATTTCTATGATAAAACCCCATCCTCAATGCACTCATTCAAAGCATTTGTTGAGTGCCTACTCAGTGCAAGGCAATGTATCAGGTGCTTTTGAAATTAATGAACAGATTAATTGCTTTTGGAAATAGAAACTTCTGCCCTGTTTTAGAAGAGGAGAGCCTCAAAGACATAAGACCCTAAGCTTCATGACCTTCACCGACTTTGTAGTCACTCCCTTGGCTGCTGTATCTGGAAGATCCTAGAGTTCTTCCCTTCAGGAAATTCTACCCTATTTTGTCTGAAGTTGAGTCTGTTCATTGTTGAAGTCAGCCCTACCCACTAGGAAATGTCTCTTCACTCTTTGTTCTAGGTTATTGTTTGGGTCAGTCTCTCTAGGGTGGGTTTTCTCAAAACGTGACCCTATACCCTGAAGTGTTTGATAAAATGCAGATTTCTAGGCCCAATTCCTGGACTTTCCAAATAATACTGCTGGTGAGGCCTGGGGATCTGCATTTTAACATATCTAGCCCAGGTGATTCTGGCTTATCAAACTTTCGCAGCTCTGTGATCCCTGTGTGAGGTCCACCTCTACCCTCAGTATTTTAACTTGCCCTCATCTTCTTTCCCCCACCCAGAGAAGACTTCCTCCTTTTTCAGAATTGCTATCTCTGGTCTGAGGAGTCAGCTCTTGCTTAGATGCAAAGCAGATCTGCCTACTAAGGACTGAGCTCAGTGGCCAACCAAGCCTGTCATTTAGTCAGTTATATATCCAGCTCTATCGCTTTATATGTTTGGCCCTTCTCCCTGAAATCCAGAACCCAGGTGCCTTCAGGGGAGTGGTCTTCCAGAAGCTTCCATAGTCGAGCTATAGCATAATACTTTAAATGGGCATTAATAGTTATGCCAACAATAATCCCACCACTGAACAAGGACGTTCTCTGTACACTCGATGCCATGTTGCTGCAAATAAGCTTTTTTTAACATATTCAAAATACTGTATTTTTATTTGCATTAATTGCATGACTATTTATTGTGCATCTCTTATGTGCTAGATACTCTGCTAGGCAATGCGGGGCTAAAAAATAATTAAGGTATCATTTCCATTTCTATAGAGTTTAGTAATGACATAGGGATAAAGTTTAATGGGGACACAGACAATCAATAAACTAAGTGAACAGATGAAACAATTACATATTGTGAAATACATACATTTTATGCAAGCAATGATGTGGTATATTCTGGGGGTGGGGGTGGCATAGAGCGATGATGAAGAGAAGTGGATGGATTCAGGATATATTTTGAAAGGAGACCCAACCAGTCTTGCTGATGGATTGGATATGGGAGGCTGAAAGAACGAAAGGAACCAATGATGATTCCTAGATTTCTGGTGCCAATTACTGGCATGAAAATGACAGGACATGTGACAGTTTGGGGATAGATGGGCTGGGAAATTAAGATCTCTGTTTTAAGTATGTTATAGTTGAGATGATCTATAAGAAATGCAAGAGTAGATTTGTATATGTGAGTATGGAACTCGGGGAAAGGCCAGGGCTGGAAATATAAAACTGGGACTCATCAGCATAGAGGTAGACTAATTCTCCTGGGTAGAGAACATAGACAGGGGAGAAGACGAAACCCAAAAGTTAGCAAGAATGTCAAGAGATGCCCAGACTCATTAGTTACCTGAGAAATAAAAGTGGAAACAACAACAAGATTACCCAAGAGACAGGTAAACTTAGAAAAGTGGAAAATGCCAAGTGTTGATGGGGAAATGAGAGTCTAGGAATCCTTGTTCACTGCTGCGGGGAGTGGAGACTGGAGCAGCCATTCTGGAGGCAATCTGGTAGTACTTGGTCAGATTAAATACATACTCCATGACCTCATAGTTCAGTTCCTGGGCACGTACCTCAAAGAGATATTCCCATGAGTCCATGGGGGAACATTAGCAAGGATGTCCATGGCAAGGATGGTTGTAGTGGTAGCAAATTGGTGTGTCTACCACTGGGGGATTGAACAGGCAAGCTGTGGTGTGAGCAAGCACGCGTGGAGTACTATGCAGCAGTAAGTAACGGATTACGTGGATCTAAATAGTGCTGGGTAAAAGAGTAGGAAACAGGACGTCACATACCATGAAACACATAAGTTCAAATATATGCGTACAAAATGACTTTCTGTATTTTATAAGAACACTGTGATGGTTGATTTCCTGTGTCAACTTGGCTAGGTTATGCTGTCCAGTTGTTTGGTCAAGCAAGCACTGGCCTGATTGTTATTATGAGGATATTTTGTGGATTTAAATCATTATTTGATTGCATCTAGGGCTGATTACATCAACAATCAACAAAGGAGAATGCCTTCAACAAAGACAAAAGGTTCATCCATTCAGTTGAAGGCCTTAAAGGGAGAACTGATCAGTTCAGCAGTCAGAAGGAAGAATTTCTATCTCTACTTCAGCCAGCCAGCTCCTCCTAGGGAATTCATCAAAACCTTCAGCAGAGTTCCCAACGTGCAGCCTGCCCTATGGAATTCATACTCAAAAATCTCCATGGTCACATGAGCCAATTCCTATAATAAATCTCTTAATATTTGCTGACTAAGACACACAAACAAAATGGTACACGCTGAACACATTAGAATGGTTGTCCACGAAGCCGAAAGGGAATGGGATTGGGGGATGATGATGGATGGGAATGAATGAATGAATAACTAAATAAATAAAACAGGAGAGGGGCCTTCCGCAGCCCAGTGGTAATAGGCCATGTTCTGAGGGGTAATAAAACCAAATTCCTCAGAGGACCAAAAAAAAAAACATGGGAAGAGATGAGAGAAGCAGGCCCCAGACTGAGGCACACCAGCATTTTAGAGGTTGGGTGAGGTGAAGGCATGAGTTCACTCAGTAGGTTTCAAGCCTACCATGCCCTAAGACTGGAAGCAAGAGGCAGTCACACATTGGTTCCCTGCTGGAGGCCAAGGGTTTCACCCCTCATTTTCTTAGGAACTCCAATGTACCCCAAACCACTAACACTCTTAAAAATGTTAACTCTGGAGATTCATGACACATATGTTGAACATTTCTTATTTGTCTCAGGAAAGGCTGTCCTTCAACAATTGAAGAGTAAAAGGGGCAACAAAAATATGCTGTGCCTCAGTTTTCTCACCTTTGTAATAGAAGTCATTGGGCCCTCATCATCTCTTGCCTGGGCTTTATAATAACAACCTCCTAACTGATTTCGCTGCCTGAAAACTCCCCTCCAATCCACCTTCTAAGTTGCCAGGATGATATTTCTAAAAATGCAGAGGTAATCAAGTCATCCCCCTAATTAAAAGTGTTGTGTGACTTACCAATGCCTTGAGGAAAAAATGCCCCCCTGCTATGATCAAGGTAGCGTGATACCGGAAGACAGCTAGGGGTTTTGGAGTCAGACAAACTAATCGGCCATTAACGTACGACCTTCTGGAAGTTACTGCACCTCTCCAATCTTTTGCTCCTACATCTATAAAATATGGATGATATTTCCGAACAGCTAGGGCAGTGGTTCTCACTTTAGTGTGAATCAGAATCTCCTGGATGGCTTATTAAGACAGGCTGCTAGGCCCCACCCCCAGAGCTTCTGATTTAGTAGGTCTGGAATGGGCTCAAGAATATACATTTCTTACAAGTTCCCAGGGGACGTTGATGTTGCTGGTCCAGGGGCCACACTTGGAGAATCAACTTTATGGGTGCTGTGAGGATCAGGGATGATACAGATCGAGAGCCTCCCTCTTCTGGCTACTCCAGAAACGGAAGTTGTTGTTGCTTTCATGCCCCTCCACTGGCTGGTCTCCACTTCTCCAGTTTCATTGCCCTCCGCCAGCCTGCACACACCCTGTGTGCCAACCACAGTAAAGCACTCGCCAGGCCCTGGGGGTCCTTTGCCTGAGCGTCTCTTTTTTTTTCCTAGAAGGCTCCTGCCCCTCCTTCCACTCACGCCATAATCCCACTTGGGAAGAGCCTCTGCCTCTTCAAGGGGCAGCTCGAATGCCCAGCAACTTTTTGTTCTCCACTTGTGATTCATTGGTCTCTCCCGCAACACTGCTTCCATCAGTGCATTGATTCCTTCATGTAGTAAATGTTTATCGAGTGCCTGCGATGTGCCAGACTCCACGCTAGCTGCTGGGAATACAGTGTGGAGCAAAACCCGATGACTGTCCCTGCTGCCGAGGAGCTCGAAGACTCAGAGGGGGGAAGAGATGTTAATCAGATAAGCACACATCAATGTAAAATTGCAACCGCTTATAACAGAGGAAGGTTCACAGGGTGTTAAAATTGCTCTTTCCCTGTATGAATTGAACTCTGTAAAGTTGGTATGGGGGAACAAGCCAAAAATGGCTTGGGTTTGCAGAGTGCCTTTTAAACAATGAGCATAGTGTCATGGAGACTATCGAGTTAATTCTCACAATAGCACTATATGGAATCTCACAGCTAGCACTTTACTGAGCACGTACTAGGTGCATACCAGTATTCTAGCTAGCATCAGGGATGTGAAGACAAAAAAGACATAGTTCCCACTCTTAGGTTGTTCACAGTCCCATGGGAAAGGTCATACCATTGCACAGACAACTCCAACCCAAAGCAGGGTATGAGAAACAGCATAATCATGTCCTTCTCTCCCCCACCACCAGAACTCACACTCCATCATGCAGGTAGTGATATTTTCTTTTTTTGTGCACCAGTGTTGTCCAGGATCAAGATGAGTGCCTAGTATGCAACAGACAAGCAATAATATTTGTTAGATGAGTGACGACATCCCCACTCTCACAGGCCTGGTTCAGGCGTCCATCATCGTGCACCAAGACTATGGTACTGGCCTCCTACCTGGACTCCTGGCCTCCAGCCACCGTCGAGCTATTCCCCCATGCCGCAGCCAAGACCAAAACACAACCATGGGACTCTCCTATTTAACATCATCAACTGCTCCCTCTGTCCTCCTGGGGAGAGTCCAGGCTTCTTATATGGAGTATGAGAGGCCCTTTGTGATCTGGGCCCCAGCTTCAGCCCCAGCTGCTGTCCATCACCAGCACCCGCTATGTGGTCCAGCCAGAGTACCATGTTGGTGGTTCACTGAATGTGCCTACCTCTTTCTCTCACTTCTGTTCCTGGAAACCCCGCCCCTCACCTCTGTTCCCATTGGCCACTGCTGCTGAATATAAACTAAAAGCTGAATTTCCCTACTCTTGGATCCACCTGCCAAAGACTTCCTTATAGATTTTCATATATCCTCCTCTTTCAACTGGAGGGAGGGGTAGATGGGAGGATAGAGTTAATTATGAATGATGATGCCATTAACAATTGAAGGAGAATGTCAATGGTTTTCCAGAATCCCAGACAACTGTGGCTCCCAATTTAAGAACCTGGCTCTCAGATTCATTTGAGAAGAATAGATAGTTTGGCGAAGGAACTCAGCTGCTTCTGCAGAAGGCGAAGTAAGCCAATGGTCACCTATTTTGTGAATCAATGAGGGGCCAAGATTGTGTAGGGGTCTTCCCCCTAAACTCACAGCTCAGTGTAGAAAAAGCCAATGCAAAGGCCATGGCCTAATCATGTGGCTGTTCCTCCAGGGAAGGCTCCAGTCTCTTCGGAATATCTGTATCCTCTTCCTGCACTTTGTTGACTGTTAACACCTGGCCTTTCGCTGCCGTAAGAGGAAACTTCATTAAAATATTTTGGCACTTCTGCTTTTGGTTGACCTAAGAAGCCATGAAGCATGAAAACAGGGCATGAAAATGAAACACATCCTGAAGATGGTTATGAAACTTTTTCAGACCCGAGAAAAAGTTTCACTTCAGTTTGCTTTAGCCTTTGGTGGGAGTCCACATGATTTCCTTCATTTAAACCAGTGGCTCTATGGCTATTTTCTGACCATCTACTTCTTGACTAAAATGCTCCTCTGGCCTCCGTGGGGCAGGCCAGGGCAATTCTGGTGAGGTCAGACTGTGGAAACTTCCAGGTATAGATAGGCCTCTGCTGCCCATTGTCCCATCCTAAAAAGGCAAAATGTGAGGGTTGACTCAGTCTGAGTAAATGCTCCTTATTATGGGTTGGATTGTGTCCCCCAACAAGAAATGTTGAAGTGCTAATCTGTGGAACCTCAGAATGTGACTTATTGTAGATGGAATCCAGCAAATTAAAATGAAGTCGTCCTGGATCAGGGTGGGCCTTTAATCTAATATGACTGGTGTCCTCATAAGAAGAGGAAATTTGGAGAGAGAGAGAGAGAGAGAGATGGCCACATGATGACAGAGGCAGAGACTGAAGTCCAAGGATGCCTGGCGGATCACCAGACACAAAGAAGAGGCAAGGAATATTTCTTCACTACAGATTTTGGACTTTCAGCCTCCAGAACTGTGAGAGAACAAATTTCTTTTGTTTTAAGTCACCCAGTTTGTGGCTTAGGAATCTAAGACACTCCCTCTGTCCCTCGCCCTCCCCAACATACACACAACTCCTGGCACGGTGCCTTACGGGGCTTCCAGAAATGTATTGAATCAAAAAGTGCATTGTACTTCATTTGTGGGAGACTGAACTATGCTGGCTTCTCCCCACAGACCGACCTGCATTTGCTGTAGGGTAGAATGCAAGGCACTGAGGGTTAAATCTAAAGTTTCAGGAAGGCTTCCCAAAGCACAGGCCCTGACACCATCACAGCATGGAGCCTGCCAAATAGCAAAATTATACTTTTTTCCTCTAGAATTTCCTTTTCACTTAATTAGTGAGAAAAACCCCTGGAGCTACTACTTTTCTTACTTTCTTTTAATGACGAGAAATATGGCAGTCATGGTGTTGCCCATTTATAAATATTTCACCAGTGATATATTTATAAGTTAAGTACCTTGATACTTAATTTTTTCTATCCTCTGTGCATGCCTTAGTCCTCTTTGTGAGGGCAATTCATCTGAAAAAGAAATCTCCCCATGCCGTCACTCCATTCCTACTGGTCTGGCAGGTGGCATGTGAGTTCCTCAACACATCCAGGCAAGCCCTGGCAGCATAGAATGCTCCGGGCTTGTGAATGATGCTGGGAAACCATTCTGCCAAAACCCATGGGGAGCAGCAAAAGGAGCCCTGGATACCACCTCAAGGCATTGTCTTTCCACTTCTAAGACAGGGATTGTAAATATGAAAGGGCAAACCACAACAGCTTTTGGCCGCTTAAATGACTGTATTTTGTTGAGAATCCATGCCACCTGAAGGTGGCCTGGGAGCCTGGTTAGACGCAGAGGTCCTAGAGAGACCCATTCAAGTACTATTTCAGAAGTGGGAGCTTGTCTTATCCCTGGGAAGACAGCATGAGGAGTTTCCACCTTCACCATTTAGTTTTGCTCTGGATACCACAGGTCAAAACTAACAGGGTGACTGATTTCTAAATCAGAAAGTTGAGAAGTCATCCACTCAGGTCAGAGCCGAGGGTTCCCATTCAGACTGGGTCCTTTTCTAATGAAAGTCATTTTCCCAAGTGGCCCGTCTTTTCCAGCCTGGCTTTGTGACTCTCTGATGGCTTCATTTCCAAGGCATTTAGTTCTCTGGAACAGGTACCTGTCCAATTCTTTTGGCTAAATTTGTAGCCTTCTCCATGGTGCCCTTAACCTTTTCCACCGGGTAACTAGGGTTACTGTAGAGTTTGGTGCTTTTACAGAGACAACTAACTACAAACTACTCCATGGAGTCTCCTTTGGACTATAATTCTCACTTATTATTTTGCTCTGTCACTTTTCACATTTGGGGGGCAGGGTTTATAATGCCATAGGCACTTCTTCATTCATCTCCTTTCCACCTTTGCTTCTCCCCACGTAGTTATCTCCCCACAGTCCTTACAATCGTTTGGAGTCCTGGCCTGTGACTATCAACAGGCAAGGGCTAAAGGCCTGTCCAGAGACAAACTCTAGTATTCTATATGCACACATTTGATAGTCCACAGAAGGCCCAGGAACATCAGGGGTCTCCTTTTCAAATGAAACATTTAAGTCATCATTTAAAACACACACACACACACACACACACACACAACTAGATGTCAACATGTTTATACAAAGAACATGAGCCTAAGTGGGATTTCCAAAATTCCTAGAGAAAATCTATTCTGCCTCCTTTCTGATGCATCTTTAATATATCATAATCAGTGGTTTTAGTAAAGATTGCAACATAAATATATGTCATCTTCAAGTAGATGCAGATCCTGTCTGTTAGGGAAGGAACAAATGATGACAAATGGAACCAAACCACAGCATATCCTGAATCCAGGCTATTGAAATCTGCTCCAAAGTGTAAAGAATTAGTTGTCACAAATGTGTTTCCTCTTGGAAGGCATTTGTTGTGTCATTTCTACATGGGAGAAAAAAACAAGGATGGTTGATGGTTAATATTTATCATTCATGGAAACAGCATCGACAGTCAGCCCGAGGAGAAATGGCAGTCATATTTCTAAATAAAAACAGGGCTGCCTTTGTGGTTTAATTCAGTGAATAATTGTGGGAAAACATGATACTCGTTTTCAATATGTAATATTTAGGACAAAGTGGCCTGAGGTTTACTTTTGTCTGGCAAATCTCTTCTTCACGTTTCTTAGACCATCCTTGGCACTAGCAGGCTCTGTCCTTCTTAATCCTCTCCTGCTTGTCCTCATTCCCCTTCTCCTTATAGTTCATTTGTGGTTCACTTGTTGATCTTGATCTCAAAGCCGAAGAAGCCCCACAAGCTACTTTGGGAACAATCCTTTACATGCATAGAGTGCTTTTCACTTTACAAAGACTTGCATCTTTTTATTTCATTTGGTCTTCACGAGAGGTCATGTTTTCCCCATTCTACAGACATGAATATTGAGGTTCAGCAGGCTAGTCATGAATGCTTTCCCACATGTTCCTGCTGCTGTCCCTTCCCATGCACATGGCAGAATGGCACTTCCTGGCTTCTTTACGGGTGGGGGGAGCCAGATGACTGGTGCTTACCAATAAGTGGCTTCTATTCTGTGCCAAATGTTTAAATATCAATGTAATACACTAGAGAGCTCTCTTTTCCTTCTGCCACAGTGGCTGGCAATGTTCGCTATAGTGGCTGCTAAGTGACTACAATGGACACAGAGCATGAGCTCTTGAGATTTGGGGGTTGTAAATCATTGTCATCATCCTGACTGCCACACTCAGTAAGAATTATATTATAATCTGTACTCTAATGCAGGTCTCTCCATCCCACTTTCCAGCATGCTGGTGTTTCCCCAAATGTCTTCCAGCTAACAGAGTGAGTTTTCTGCACCACTAGTTTTGTCCGTGTCTCTAAATGCTAAGGTGCAAAGTGAATCTCCAGGAGATGGAGGGAGTATTTGACAGTCTCCAGAATCATTTGACCAGAAAGCCTTTTTTTCCCCATAAGCACTTGTGGGATTAGTCTTCTGCAGAACACACTTTGGAAAACACTGCACTCGATTCCCCGTGTTGCTGTTTATGTATGTTTCTTCACCTTCCTGAGATCAGGAGCTTTGGTTAGACATGTGGGTGGCAGAGTTAGGTGGAGAATTAGGGAGGTCAGGGTGAGATTGAAGATCCCATGCCAGCCAGATCAGCCTGAGTGGGGGTGGCGGGGGGGGCGGTGGTGGCCATGGGGAGTTTCAAAAGGAGCAAGACCGGGACAAGAATAAGGTGAAGAGTGAGTGATGAGGGTAAAAATGCAGTAGCCGAGAGAAAGGTGCAGATGAACAGTCAGATGAGCCTCCAAAGGGCGTGGTTGGTGGAAGAATCCATAGGTGAGCCAGAGGCAGGCACATGGCCTTACCAACAGCTCCTGGACCAATCACGAAAGCCCGCCGTTAGGGTGCTTACTGAGTGCGAGAATAAGCCTGGGCCCCGTTAGTAGCTTAGTCCTGTAGGCATGATCAGGATCCCCATTTCACAGATGAGGAACTTACCCAGGGTTACACAAACATTAAGAGAGTAATTTGTGATTTGCACCCGTATCAGTCCAATTTCAAATACTGTGTTTTCAGTCTCTAGGCTTTGCTGCCTCTCCATATTTCAGGAAGCTTAGTTCTTACCAAAGATACTTCCTGCCACATTGGCTCTTCTCTGTGCTAGCCTAATTTAGTGGAATTTGAGTGTATTAGCAATGGAGAATCATCTAGAGCAATAGACCTGTGGGATATAATATTGGGGACTTCCACGTTTGGGTAACCAGTTTTTCTAGTTCTATTCTCAAAAGCCAACCTTATGGATAAGTCATCTTCCAAACTGGAGATAAGTAAACAAAATGCTTTTAAAACACCCTGATGAATAGAGTCCCTTTCTGATTTAAGGCGACATCATTTGGACCTCAAAGAGAAACTGCAGTGTGGTTTATGGCAGAGCAGAACGTGGTTACGAACTGATCTCTACTCCATGGACAGTTTGGGGTGTTTGAAACTGGGGAACTGAGCTCTAACTTCCTAAACCTGTAAAAGGAGATGACTTCTTGTTTTTCAGAAAGTCTCTCTTTTTTTCCTTTCACTGCTAAAAGATGGGATTTGAATCATTTTGCCCCCTCCCCTACCTTTCGTCTCTGTGATGAGGTCCACAGAGATCAAGAAAGATGCGTCATCAGCTTTGAAACTCACAAAGCCTGTGATTCATCTAGAATTTGTTGAGCAAATGAGTCAGTGTATTGATTAACTTGAATGTAGCTACTGACACTTTCCCCTGTTATTACTAGCCGTCCAGGCCCAAAATCGGTGGTGAGGTACTGTCTTATACTTTTTGATCCTCAGACTTAGTTTGCTGTGCTTTGATCAGTTTCCCTCCCACCATCCATGGTTGGTTGTCTACCCAGAGCTTTAAACCTAGCTAGAAACAAAGACATTGATGGGCCCCATGTTTCATCATGAACTACTTGGAGACTGTTAAAAATATAAACAGTCTTACATTCGTGGTGGTACAGGTTAACATCATTGCAGTAGGACTAGCTTAGAAAATTCATATTTGATTTAAAATAAAAGCCTTGCTTGCAATTATGAACAGCATGACCCTGGTCAATTACTTATCACACTTTTCAGGTAAACTCTCCAATCCAAATGGATTTCTCGTGAAATAAACCCTTCATTCATGCATTCAGCATTTATTATTATTAACTTATGGAGCCCAGCACCTGTGCCAGGAACTCTCAAGGATACAGAGGTAAACAAAATCTGGCTCCTGTCTTCAAAAAGTTTATAACATAGTAGAGGAGTTAATATTTCTGGGTTCCAAACGCCCTTGAATGTAAGACTTATGTAGCAATGAGTGGCACAGCGAAAGTGCCAAATAATTCCAAGGACGGACATCTTACTTTCAACAGGAGAATAATAGGAAGAGCATCCCAGAATATATAGGATTTCGAGAAGCAATAATGGACAGTGGTCATTTCTTGGTCAGAAAGCAAGAAGGCATAAAATATGAGGTACATTCAGGGATTGAAACTAAGATATTTCAATAACTACCCATGCAGGTTGTAGGACAGTGCTTCTCCAACATTCGTAAGAAGCACCTGAGGATCTTGTTAAGATGCAAATTCCGTTTTGGTAGGTCAGGGGTAGGGAGTGTGAGTCTTGCTCTTCCAACAAGCCCCCAGGTGATGTTCATGCTCCTGGTCCATGGACCACACTTTGCGTAGCAAGATAATAGAGCACTGTACTAGGAGTCAAAAGACCAAGTTGTGCTAAAGCTCAACAGCATGATAAAGAAAATAAGGGCTACAGGATTTTTAAAGGAAGGTGAGGTCAATGAGCACTGGGATGGTTAGAGGATGTTCTTTAGATGTAAACAGGCCAAGAACTAGGTTGTGAAACAGTAGAGAACTTAGTCAAACCCGATGCAGGGTGCAGAGACTCTAGTACATAAAATATGGTGAACAAACGTGCAGGGGCAGGAATGCGTGTGGGTGTAGCCTGGCTGGAGTGGAGGCTTTGAGGTGGGGATGAGTGGGCTATAATGCTAAAAGCATAAGATTAAAGCCGGATCATGGAGGGCCCTGATAGGCAGACTAAGTTGCTTGGACATCAGCTTGAGAACAAAAGTATTACCCTGTCACTAAGCCACATACACACAGCACTGGGCCTGCCTGGAGGAGGCACCTTTTGATTTTGTACTGAGCTGCCATATAGGCATCTGGCAAGAAAGGGTAGGAATATAAGTGTCTGGCTTCTTTTGGCTTCTCTAGGGTATATTTACTAATGTTTAGTACTATTGTGTACCAGGAGGAAAGAAGAGTCAGCTAGACTTAAAGGGCTGAAGAGTAGGAGGAAGGTCATGCAAAAGATTGAGATTTGGAAGGTAATCATTGAAACCTCAGAAGATGATGAGATTGGCCAGGGAGGAAGTCTAGAGCAGGGGTTCTTAACATTTTCTACAGGGTCATGAGCCCCTTTGAGAGCTGATGAAAGCAATGGACCCTTTCACCCAAATGAATGCACAGATGCACATACAAACACAATTTGGCATAAACTTGCAGAGATTTCCTGGAACTCTCTGAAGCTTGTCCATCTATCCCTACATTTAGAAACCCAGTTTCTAAAGAGAAAAAGAAAAGAGGTGGAAGTACAAAGCCTGAGAAGAGGAAGCAGTAAAGAAAAACAAGGAGTCCTCAGAGAGGTAAGAGAAGAATCTAAATCCTTCAGTACAGGATCTCCTGAGCAAAGGGAAAAGAGAGTTTCTGAAAGGAGATGGAGAATGTCAACATTATCAAAGCCTGCATGGACATAGGTCAGGAAGGAAGAGCACACTGGATCTGGCAATATCGATGATGTGCAAGCGAAAAAATTCAGGGGAGTTTAAGGTACACAAATTCTGGGAAGAAAGTTAAAGAGTAAGTAGACAATGAAGAAATATGTTTGGAGAGAAAGGATTTAAAAAAAAAGAGATGGTGGCAAAGATGGGTAAGGTATAGAAGAATTCTGGGATGAATAGGAATAAAGTTGAGGAATTTCAGGTCACTAAATTAGGATTTGGGGTTGTCTTAATTTAGGAGGGGGAGTGTAGAGTTGGCAGACTGAAAAAATGTTGTAACTGACCTTTGTGAAATAAGGAGTCTATGAACGAGGAAATCAACGTTTGTAATCAATATTTGATTGAATATGAAACACATGTTGCTTTTGCGCTTGCAATGGTTCTCTGTGGCAAGTGACTCGAAAGGACTGACCATATGTACCTGACATAGTTAATCACAGGATGTGACAGTTTGAGATTTTTGTGAATCCCCAAAAGAGAAAGATTGTAACTAATCTATTCTTCTGGGGGTGAGACCCTTTGATTATATTGGATCCAGTTGAGCAGCTCTTGACTAAATTACCTGTTAAGATTAAGGCTTTGATTTGACCACGTCTGTAAGGTGTGTCTCAGGTTGAGTCCCCGCCGCCTTGGTGGGCCAACATAAATGGACACTTATGCAAGAAGATAGATGGGAAGAAGAGAGAACTTTGTCATTTTTGATCCTGCCATGTGACAGAAAGGAGAAGGCTCAAACAGCTAGAGCACCGAGAAGAGACAGCTTATAGCTGACCTTGGGAAGAGAGCTGAGACTGATATAGGAAGCCCCGAGAGACAAGCCCTAACCAAGAGAGAGAGAGGACTGGAGCCTGGAGGGAAAGGAGAGACACAGAGATCACTGACCATCTTGCTTCAACATTGACTTTGGTGAGAAAGCAACCTTGAGTTGGACTCTTTAAGGCCTTATAACTGTAAGCTTTTACCCCAAATACATTCCTTTTATAAAAGCAGCAGATTTCTGGTACTTTGCCTCAGCACTCCTTTGGCTGACTAATACACAGGGTTATCTTCTTAGGACAAAATTCTGGACATACCTGCTCCAAGCTATAATCTTCTGATTATGTTACTGTAAGTGTGTTTTCTGTAAAGAGATTTCCAGTGGTTACTTTGCTCATCAAGCCAAATTCTTGATGAACTGAGGGTCAGTGTTATCTATAGAACTGATCCATTGGAGAGGCCGCCATGGACAATGAAATAAATTGAAGACTGCAACTATTGTACCCAATTCACTTAATTGAAATTACTGCACCCACATGCATATGGGGCACGATTTCATATTAAAATTTGAGTGTACATCATGAGTATCAGATAGCCAATATGCAGGGTTGGAATGTATAAAGCTAATTGGCATACGAGCCAATGTAAAGATAACAGTCCAATTTGGAGCATACCGAATCCAGGCAGATTTTGATGTTTTCTCTGCTTCTGGCTAAGGAGGGGTATAAAGGTCCTAAGGGAGAAGTTATGCAGACCAGGAGGAACAGAGAATGATCCAGCCTAACATGGTAAGGCACAAACCCACTCTGCATATCAAATATGAGTCTCTGCATGCCAAAATTGTGAAGGCATTTGTGAAACTGATTGAAATGTAAAAACTGCCTCTAGTGTAGACAGTCCTAAAATCATCCATTCGGCTTTTGTCAGTTCTAATATATGTCTCTCATGGAGGCAGCAGGCATAAAGCACCTAGCATGGGGCCTAGAGCACAGAGTAGGTGCTCAGAGAGGGTGCTCCCCACCCCCCACCCCGGTTCTCCTTTTTCATTGTTGATTGCTGGAAGGAAGCACTGCTGTTTTGATGATGGTGCCGTGGATCCAGCCTGAGCAAGTAAGGTTTGTACCCATGGTAAAACTTAAATTTCATTTGAACTCATAAATAGTCGGAGTTTTGAGCCTCCACATGAATTTTGTCGACATTTGTCCACATTACAAAAACGCCACACCAGATGACACATTTTGGCACCGCATTTAATCTCCATTTGAGAGACAGAGAATTGTAATGGGGAGTTGGCAGAGGTGTGTGTCTGCATTTCTAGCGGGTTGTAGCATTCTGTTCCTCTTTGAAGCTCTTCTCCTCTTCTCCTGCGCTGTGAAATAAAGGCCAGGCTCCCCAAGATGCCAATATTTTACCACTGTCAATTCACCCAGGACCCTGGACCACACTAATTAGTCATCGATGGCATTCTAACAAAATCACCAAACTGGAGAGCTGTAAAATGTCAGGGGCCGTCCATCAGCCACTCAGCTGGTAACATGCAATTATGCCCAACACTGTCCCCACCAAAAAACAAAACCCAAAAGAAAACATTTGCTAAATGCCTAATTGCCCTTCTAGGGTTACTCTAGGAAGAGAAGGACATAGAACCCGAGCCTTCGACAAGAAGGCCATGGACTCTGAGCCCTCGGAGGTCACAGAATGCCACGGTGCCACTGGAGCACTCAGACAGAGAGCAGAAGAAGCACACTCGGGGACGCGTGACTGTGCAGTCAAGCATATGGCAGGTGCAGTCTCCTCATGTGACACCTGCCTTTCTTTTTTCGGATCTCAAAATCAATTGACTACTGTTTTTGGAGGGCCTACTGTGTGCAGAGCCCCCTGCTTGTATCTGTGGTGATTGCCCGACTGGCTGGATTTGAAAGGAAGACCCAATGGCCTTTGCTTTCACGCACCCTCCTTTCTCCAGGATTGCCTATGTTTCTGATTAAATATTTAATGGGTGGCAATGGGGGCAAGTGCTTAATGTTTCCTGTAATCAAAAGACAAACCTAAGGAGAGTGGAATCTGGTCATGAAAATGGTCGAATATTCATGTTAAATCATTTCATGTAGAGTTGGATTGGTTTTGCGTGTGGAGGGAATTTCTCTGCTGAGGGTAAGCTCCATGATAGAGCATTTGAAGAGGGGGATGGGAGCTAACATTCATTGAGCTTCTGCTCTGTATCTGGCTTGAGAAGTGACAGAACAATGATTGTGAGCCTGTTCGCCCTCACCCACTCCTTGGATAAATACTCTCTGAGAGCCAGTGTAGTACAGCTCCACCACATAGCAGCTGGGTGTCCTTGGGCAAGGCCCTTAACCTCTCTGTGCGTCGGTTTCTCCATCTGGAAAATGGTGATATCAGTGGTACCTACCCCACGGTTATTCCATAAGATTAAATTTGTGAAGTCCTTGGAACAGTGCCTGGCATATGATAATAGTAATCAGTACGTCAATGTTGCCGTTGCTGCTGTTGTTAGGTGAGAGGAAAGGTGAGGCAGTGGAGGATGGGCAAGGAGCTATGTCCCTGCAGCTCCGAGGCTGGGGGCTGGGGGAGGGAAGGGTTATGGGAACCACAGGCAGGTCCTGAGATTCTGAGAACAGATGTGCTTTGTGCTGCACTCTGTGGGTGCTAGTGGACTTCCAAGTCCAGCCTGGCCCAGGAGCAGTAGATTAGGAAGGGCTAATCTATGGCTAAAGATGCCAAAGCAGCCTCGCAGTGTCTCTCAGCCCCAGAGGGGCAAGGCCGAGCAGGCGGACATTGTGCCATATACCTGATGGGGGGGGGGGTTGCTGAGAGACAGCCAGGGCCAGTGGGGAGCAAAGGGTGTTGGAGCAACGGCAAGTTGTGTGGACGCCAGCACCGGAGGACGGTGCCTGCTGGTGACTAGTTGCTCTTTACCCTGGAACCCCGGGGAAAATGGAGAAGGGGCCCCCTGAACTGACTTAGATGATGTGTCTGCCACCTAGCAAAGTGGGGACCAGAAACTAGAACTAGAATTCCACCCAGGTCTCTGAGTCCAGAGGCCCCGCCTGATCTTTCCACTCTGGGCATTTCTGGACCTCAAAGAAAGCAGGGCCAAATCGGTGTCAATCCCATGATGGAAAGCACGCAATGTACCTCCTGCTGGGCCTCCTTCTCTGCCCAGATCTTGAGCAGGTTCCTTCGGTGTGCCAGAATGAACCGCCCAGCCAGGCAATCACCTCAGCCCTACTAGCCTTTCAGAGCTCACCTGGCAGGTTTCCCAGGCGAAACCAGGCAGGGGCATTTCATTGCCAGGAAAGGAGCTCGATAACACTCATTCTCACAATTTTCACATGGTGTTATTTCTTCCCAGATGAAATAAATATGTCAGGCATCAGACTCTCAGTGACAAGAAATCTCCAAGAACATCTTGGATACTGTTTTTTGAAAGGCGGCTTAATCCAAAGATTGGCGTGTCATTGGAACAAAGAAACCTTAAACCCTTAAGCCTCGAATTGTTTTGGCAGCTAAGGCCAGCGCTGCCTTCTAATTCAAACAGTTCCTTTAATTGATTGATATCTTTATAGACTATTTTGCCATGCTTCTGTCTCACCTTTACTGTTGTGCCTTCTCAAATGTACCTTCTCCCCACAATATGAGATAGTAAAGCAAATACAAATGGTAGCTCCGAAAGTTAATTACAAGACTTCCAAAACTGGACAGAAGACGTTGCAAGCCAATGCACTGTGGTCAGTTTGAATTATGCACCTCAGAAAAAGAATGCTCTTAGTCTTAACCCCATTCCTGTGGGTTTGAGCCTGTTGTAAAAAGGGCCTCTTGGTGGTGTTATTTTTAGGTAAGGCAGTGTGGCCGAATTGAATGAGGATGGGTCTTAAATCCAGTTTCCTGGAGTCCTTTCTGAGCAGAAGAAATTCAGACAGTAAGAGAAAGACACGGGGAGGGGCCAGAAGGCGAAAGTCAGTGGGAACCCAGAAGAGAAAGGAAAGAGCATTGCCATAGGAAAGCCAGGGAACCCAAGAATTACCCACCAGCCAGGAGGAAGCCAGCCTTCCAGCCCCTGAAAGTGTGAGCTAATAAATTCCCGTGGTTTAAGCCAACCCATTGGGTGGTATTCATCATGGCAGCCTGGAAACTAAGACACATACTGCTCGGGAAACTGAGGAAATCCCTGGTAACTCGAGGCCGTGCTAACATGGAACCCGGGAAGCATTGTGGAATCATCGGAAGGCACAGCTGCATTGGGTTAGGGTTGTTTCCTGTTGGAAAAGCACGAGGTCGAGAGCTGTTATCTGAGTCTGGTTTACCTTGTTTTCATCAAGCTTTATCCAGCTATCTAAGCTGCAGAATTTCAACTTTGTAGCAGCACACATAACATACGATGTGCTTTTAGTTATAAAAATCTACCCTCCTTATGCAAAGAATATGGGATCTTATTTCCATTCTATGTTTGGAATTCTGGCTGGAGCTTATTTAAATCTTCACTGACTTACCTTTAGGCTGTATCTCATTTGAATGCTTTCATTTCCTAATGCTAATATTGCCGCTTTTCTGATGCTTTTGCTTGCACTCTGCTTCTAAGTTGAGTGGGCCGTTTTTAGACATAAATGATCATAGGCAAAAGAATGCAACAGGGGGTTAAGAATCATAGGGAAATGTTATTTTGTGTTTTCTGTAGATGCTAAGACTCTCCCCACAAGTATGAAGGTCCAAGATTGAGCAGGCCCAGGTCTCTCCTTCTGAGTATGGTATAATGCTGTTAACTCCTGATTAGCCACGTGGACATTATCCTCTTTTTGAATGGGTGGCATTGATTAATTTTTCCATTCAACCTTCTCCCAGATCGTCTCCCCGCCTCCCCATAGTTTTATTTACCTTCTCATTTGCCGGGGATACAGACTAGCGTGAAAAATGTAAAACAAAATTAGGAGCGGCAGCTAAATTAAAAGACGAAATGATCTAAGCTGAGCTAGAGTACATTTCCAAAGCCAATTAGAAACGACTTTGGGCTTTTCGGATATCTTGAGTTATCTGTACTATAATTCCTCTCCACTGTTAGGGGTTATCAAGAGTTGGCTGCAATTTCCATTTGGTGTTGAATCATGCATGTATGAGAGCAGTTAAGCCAAGAAGCATGTATATCTGCCATATGGAGCTGCTACAGAAATTACCCAGTTGACACTGAAACAGTGAAAATAAGCGGCCAGTCTTACTAGAACAGTAGAAATAATGTGAAGATAAAAGGCCAGAGGATGCAAAAGTTGACCTCCATTTTCTTACCCCCCTCCCCCTTCTCATTGATCTGACTATTCTTTCAAATAACAATGTCTGTTAGATATAGAGATTTGGGTTGAAAATTCATTAAAAGTTGCATCCCAGAGGGCAAAGCAAGAGAGCAAGTTTCAGCAACTGTACACGTTTGTATCTCCGAATCATTGATCATGGTGAACCAAGCAAACCTTGTTTGTAGCATGTGGAACCTAGTAAACCATTCTTCAGATATCTGTGTAAACTTCAAAGGCCTTTCCTCAGAGTCTTTAAAATTTTTTTATCGTGCTAACTTACATACAACACAAGATTTCCCGTTTTAGCCACTTTCATGTGTAAAATCCAGTGATATTTATTACAGTCACAATATTGTGCTCCCATCACCGCCATCCATTACCAAAGCATTCTCATCACCCCAAACAGAAACTCTGTGCCCATTCAGCAAGAACTCCCCATTCTCCACCCCCGCCCCCAGCCCCTGGTAACTTGTAATCTACCTTCTGTCGGACCCTTTTTGTAAAATAGAAAAGTGAATCTGTGGATTTGAGAAAAAATACTGAAAAATAAGTAGTTGCTTTGTACTGTCCAAGTAACTCATTAATCTTAAAAAGTATTTTTCTTGGAAGCTGAAAGTCACATTTTGTAAAATTATACAGACTTAAAACCCACAAGGTCATGTTCATCCTAAAGAAACATGGAAATTGACGTTGGTTCTAAAGGCTGGTTAAATTCATTCTTTCTTCTTTACTCTGGGTCTATTTTGCCAGTTCATGAAAAACATTCTCAGTATAGTGGAGGAGGATAAAGAAGGAAGTCTAACCATGAGTCCATTTTTTCTGTCTTGCTTTCATATGACTTTACATGACTACATGACTAAAATATCAGGGTTTTATTTTGTATTATCTATTGATCTTTCTTTCTTTTATAGATAGATAGTGTCATGAATGTGCTGCTGGTAAATTAGCTCTTGTTTTTGATCATCCTGCAAACTGGAAAATAATGGAAGCCAACACAATGAGAAAATGTCCTCTTTACTGACAGGAACAGTGGGCCCAGACATTTGTTGCGGGGTTATATTCCTTTGAAATATTGTTCCCAGATGGATTATAGGTTTGAGACTTCAAGTTTATTTAGCACAACAGGGAGAATAAACCAGTCAGGTACACATCCTTTCAGAAACCTGAACCACGAGGTGGTCCCGGAAAGAGCCTGATAAAGGGGAGGAAGATTCCAAACACCTTTCAGTCAAGCCCTGCTCTTTCACTAAGAAGCCAGGGGACTTTGTACAAGTCATTTCCTCTCTCTGAGCCTGTTTCTTATGAGGATCAAATCAAAGAGTTTTGCAAACTGTAAAATGCTAGAGAATTGTACTGGGTTCCTGTTATTGAAAAGTGGTATTCCTCGTCTCCTAGGAGAACAAAGGCACTGCTGGTTGTTTATCTTTATGTCATGTGTAATATATGATTTGCTGTTGTTTAATAAATATAGAATGTTTATATTCTACTAGGATGCCAGCTGGCAGCGTTTGCACTGAAGTCAAAACAGATAAATAAGGAGATAGATCGTATTAGAAGGAGCAGTGTGAAGATTCTTAAGTGTTATATGTTAATGGTTATGCCTAAATCAGTTTCCTTAACCAGATATTTCCGTTCAGAATGTATAAGTGGTTTGGTCTCTCTGAGCTTCTAAATGCTATTTGGATGCACTGCTGTTCCGCAATCCAAATTCCCTAGTTTTGAAAACCTACAGGCCATTAATAGCCTTTACAATTCAGTGCCTAGACTATACAGAAGATTCTCTGGGTATTATCAGTATGTGACTCTCAAGAAGGAACCAAGTCATTTTCTGTACTCATTTTTTTTTCAGTGACACAATGTCATAGTGACATTCTCCTCTTAATCATTCAGGTCAGAAAATGTCACTGTCTCTAAGCGCTGAATGAGCAGCAGTGCACCCCAGTTATACAGGCTGTGTCTCCACACTTTCTTGGGCACCCCATGCCATCTTTCCAATCATTCCAATCACGCCTGCCTGTGGATGTGGCTTTGGGCCCCTTTAAGCCACATTAGGCATACGTACAATAAAATGCTCAGAACAAGAACATCTTTGAACCTCCCTATGGTAGGTATATTAAGTAGTCTTAAAGCAGTAGCAACAATTGCTGTTATTTAGGAAGCACTCGTTGAGGAAGCAACCCTGGATGTCTTTTCTAGAACTCTTAGTGGAAATTATTTTGGAACCTATGGCAGACATTGTTAGTTGGAAAATCCAACTCCCTTCTCCATTGCTGCCTAAAGAAGCTGGAAAGCTGGATAATTGCGGCTAGGTGTTGCCCTGTGACCCAGCATTAGACAATGAAACAAAGTCTGTAGAGATACACGGGGAAAGGCTTTTAGTTTCCTGAAAACAGAGTCTCATGTGCATTCTCTTTTTCATTTTCCCTGCTTAAATGCAGATATAATGTCCAGAACTGCAGCAGCCTTCTTGCAACCGTGAGGCAATAAGACCATCCCAACTACAAAAAAAATAAATAAATAAAAATAAAGACAAAACTTTGAGTGTAGCAGAGTAGAGAGATGGAAAGAGCCTGAATCCTTCAGGACATTGTTGAGCTATCTACCCAACTATGGGACTGCCTTACATCCTGCCTTCTTTTAAGTTAGTATATATCCTTGTAGTTTCAAACAATGGTAATCAAGTATAAGTTATTTGCAGCCAAAAGCATTCCCAAAGAATCTAGAACACAAGCTTGCATGACAGATTCAGGAAGTGAACAACACTTTTCTTTATAAATTTCCATGACTTCTATCTCTTGGATTGCCAAAAAGCTTTATAAAAGTATATTGGGGGGAGGAGTCTGACAGCAGAATTTTCCCTTTAGACATTTTTAAAATCTTTTTTTTATTAGACATTATTTTGATATGTAAAATTTGAACTGTATATTGCTAACCCCCAAATTTAACTCCTTATACTTTATTCTCCATTGAATTATAGCAACTTTGCTGATGTTCATTACCTTCCACAAAAAAGAATCATGTTAAGATCTTTCAAGTTGGCAGGAAAAGCATTCTTAAATTTCTTCTTAAAAAGTGAAAATAAACAGATAGTCGCTAGCTGACAATAATTGGGGGAACATAACTACCTGCTTCTTATTATATCCTACCATAATGTAATATCCAACCACAAAAGAAAAAAGCGAGTCTACATTAAAATCATGCCTGCCCTCCGCATAACTTGAAGACAGAGAATGCCCAAACTTCAGAATAACTGTCAGTGAAAAGAAAAAAAAGATCACCAACTCCCGGAGTGTGACCTCTCCTGCTTCTAGTTCATGCCTGCTTGTAAGTCTCTGTGACCAGCAAAGGCAACCCAAGTAAAACTTCAGGGAAGGCAGAACAGGGAAGCTAGCAAAGGTCTCAGGATTATTTTAAGTGTACTGCCAGAAAGATTAAGTCTGAAAATACTAGATCTAAGCAGATCAGAGCATGAACTACAAGGAGGGAACTTCAAATGATGCATGATTTAAAGGGGAAATCCCTATTTAAACAGACAGACTTGATTTAAAAGGGCAGGCGCAATATAAACTGGCAGTCTTCAAAAACACATAGCTTTTGGAAAGAAGAAAAAGACAAGAAGGAAGAAAAAAGCACCCTTTGGAAATTGGGTAGTGAAAAGGAAGAGAAACAGTAGGGAGGAAATTGCAGACAAAAAAGAATCACAAAATCTAAGAAATGTGTCACTCCACCACAACCACCAAAGTACCAGGACTTGGTTATACTGGCAGGAGAAGATGCCAATAAGTTAGGAATCTTCTAAAATGCCCCAATATAATTTTTTTTTCATTTAAAATGTACAAGAGAAAAGTGAAGTTAAGAAAGCTACTGCAGAAAAAAAACAGGAAACAAAATATCACACATACAAAATGAGAAAAATCCCCAGCCCCTCAAAAGAAATAAAACAAAACATGAAGTATGAAAAACCTGTAACTCAACACACTAAACAGAATGAAATATACTCAAACAAGCTCTTAAGGCTACCTTGAGTCAGAAGTTCAAAAACTAAAAAAAGAAATGGACAAAAAGCAGGGAAATGAAAGAGCTGAATGAACTTTGGAAATAAATGGAATGAAAAGGTTAAATTATCTCATAAATGAAGAGTAAATTACAAGAGGCCTAAGGAAGGAATAGATTGAAATGATAACTTTGAGCATTGAAGAATGGCAGGGGGTAAAAAACAAGAGAATAAAAGTGACATAAAGAAATAAGTGAAAAGAAAAGAAGAGGTCAGCGTAAAGGTATTGGAAATGGAAAAGAGGCAAAGAAGGAATAATGTTTGTATTACTGGAGTTCATGAAGAAGAAATAGAAAACATTGGTATGGAGTTGATAGTTAAACTATAATCCAGGAGAACTTTCCAGAAATAGAAAAACACATGACTTTTCCCATGGTACCTAGGGAAATGAACCCAGAATGATCAAAAACAACATGTGACCTGATAAAACTATTAGATTTCAAAAATAAAAATGAAATATTTAAATCCTCCAGGCAAAAAATAATTTTCTGAAAATTGGAGTACCATAGCCTTTTCAAAAAACAACCTGTAAAGCAGAGCAAGCATGGATTAGCATAAAACAATTCATGGAAAGAAAGTATCAACCGAGGAAAAATACATATCCATCCAGGCTGCCCTGCAAGTTTAAAAAATGTAGATAAACAGTTTTCAACATACAAGAATGTAGGGTATTCTACGTTCATGATCTCATTTTGAGGAATCTACTAAGGGATCAGCTTTATTCCACCAAGTTAGGGTTGGGAGACATCTACAAAAAGGGTGAGTATATTAAAACATACAAGGGGGCAGATGTGGCTCAAATGGGTAAGCGTCAGTCTCCCATATGGAGGGACCTGGGTTCAATCCCCGGGACCTCCCCTGTAAAATAAAGAAAAATATAGAAGGCGCATGGGCCGCCAGGCCCGCACACAGGAGCGCCATCAGGCCCCGCGAGCAGGTGAGCCCCCAGGCCTCGCGTGCTGGTGTGCTGTCAGGCCCCACGTGCAGGCGTGCCAGGCCCCGCGGAGCCACGCAGCAAGATGATGACATAACAGGAGAGTGACACAAGGGAGAGCCAAGATGAGACGTGCCAAAAAAACAGGATCTAAGGTGGCGCAGGCGGTAGTAGGATGCCTCTCTCCCACATCGGAGGCTCTCAGGGTTGAATCCCGGTGAAGACAGGAGGAGAAGGTTGAGAAGAGAGGGCAGGAGAATTGCCCAGTGACTGGACACAAAAACAGCAGAAAAAGGGGTTAAAAATGGGTAAAAGTAAGTAAAATATCTATTGCTTTTAAAAAAGCATACAAATGTCGTTTTAGAAGTAAAAGTAGGGATAAGGGTGGGATACTAACGTTCAAAACTTATATGCTGTGACAAAGTAGCAACAATACAACTAAAATTTGGAGGAAAAGGGGATTGGAAGACAAAAATAGAAGAAAGGGCATGGCTGTATTGGCAATAAGTATGCACCGAAGGGTATTTACTGGCGTAAATAAGAGTAAACCAAACCGTAAAAGATTAAATACGAAAGCTAGCCGTGAAGTGCATTTTTAAAAAGTATAACTACAATGGTAAATATCAGAAGAAAAAGGCAAGCCTTCCTAAGTAACCAAATGAAATTGTAGGAAAAGAATTGACATCTTGTAGAGAAAGAAACAAAGCCATATAGCAATATACACAGGATACAGTATAATGGTAGATTGGAGAACAAAGCATTTCAGTCATATCCATAAATGTGCGTGAGCTTAACTCATTCATTCTTTCTCCCGTTTCATTTTGTAACCTTTACTTTCAAATCAAATTTTACATTCACATGGTTTAAGCGGCTAACTGGTTCTAGAATAATTCTTTATTAAGAAAACAGCCTCACCCTATCTCTCCTCTCATAGCTTTCTCCCAGAGAAAACCATTTTCATAGTTGGGCGCTTCTGTTTTCTGGGCACTGCCACCTCCATTTCAGCCCCGACTGACTGCTGTCTTCTTGTCTCCTGCCTGTGCCCTGGGAACTTTACATTTGTCTCCTATCTCTAGAAATGGTGACTTCATTAAGTTTAGTAAATTGATGATAAGTTTATTTGATTATGGTAATATATATAATGCAAGCTTTCCCGTTTTTACCATTTTTAAATGCACACTTCAGTGGTATTAATTACACTCACAACATTGTGATACCATCACCCCCATCTGTTACCCAGACTTTTTCATCACCCCAAACAGAAACCCTGTACCTATTAAGCAATAACTCCCTATTCCTCTTCTCCCCCGGTTCTTGGTAAGCTTTATTTTAGTTTCTGTCTCTATGTATTTGCTTAGATATTTCATATAAGTGGAAACATGCAACATTTGCCCTTTTGTGTCTGGCTTATTTCACTTAACATAATGATTTCAAGGTTCATCCATATTAGAGCATGTATCAGAGCTTCATTCCTTTTTCTGGTCGGATATTGAATACCATTGTATGGATAGAGCACATTTTGTTTTTCCTTCATCTGTTGAAGGATGCTTGAGTTGTTTCCACCTTTTGGCTATTGTGAATAATGCTGCTTATGACAATTAGCTCTTGAACTGACTTCCAAAACAAGATCCAACTATATGCTGTATACAAAGACACACCTACACACGATTTGGGACAGCTGAAAAAAAGGAAGGGATGGATAAAAGCACACCAGGCAAATGGAAAACAAAAGAGACAATGGCCCTGATAACAGACAAAATAGATTTCGAGCCACAAAGCATTTCAAGCCCCAAAGTAGCAAGTAGGAAACTTTTTAATTGTTAGTTTTTTCTTGGCTAGCGGTTCATAAACTTTATTAATCTTCTCAAAGAACCATCTTTTGGTTCCATTGACTCTCTCCATTGCTTTTCGGTTTTAAATTTAATTGATTTCTGCTCTAATCGTTATTATTTCCCTCCTTCATCGCGCTATGGATCCCATTAAATCTTCTTACTCTAGTTTTTTAAAGGTGGATGGTTTGGTTACAGATTTTAGGTCCTTCTTATTTTCTAAGTTACACATTTAATGTTATAAATTTTCTTCTGACCACTGCAATAGCTGCATCGCACAGGTTTTGATATGCTGTAGTCTTACTTTCATTCAGTACAAAATACTTTTATTTCCCTTGAACCTGTCTCTTTGACCTATGGGTTATTTAGAAGTGTGTTGTTTAATTTCCAAATATTTGGGTGTTTTCCACCTATCTTTTTCTTTCTTTTTTTTTTTTTTTTTCCACCTGTCTTTTTAAAATTGATTTCTATTTTAATGCTGGGATAGTCCAAGAACATATTTTCTTTCTTTTTTTTTTTTTAATTTACTTATTTTTTATTGTGGGTAAAAATCAAAATTTTCACAATACATACCAATATTTGTAAAATGATATATAAATATATATGCATATATGTGCATTTGCTTACAAAAATGTTATATATATATATATTTTAAGAGGTGCTTAGATTACCTAAAATATTACATGGAACCCACTGGGATTCCCATGTTGCCCACCTCCCACACCTCCCACCAACCATAGACCACAGTTCACACCGTAGACCACACTCTCTCCCACACAGTTCTGAGTGGTGTGTGCTGATTTAAAATGGCCTACATCCGTTGCCACAACGGCACTCAGGACAACCTCCAAATCCCGAAAAAGCCCCTGTATTTCAACTGCTCATCCCCTCCCTGCCCCGAAAGTGTCCAGTGGCCACTGGCTCCACCTCACTGTTATAGTTTCTTCCATTGCTAGAATCACCATATGTGAACAAGAGAATACCATCAAGTCCACTCTAGTCCATAGTTCTTCCCCCAATCCAGAGGCGACTGGGATGGTGATGTCCACTCCAACTCCAAGTGAGAGAGGGCTTATATCCCATGGATATGGTGGGTGGGATGATCCTGCCTGCAGATGCAGGTCCTCTCCATTCCCTGGGCTGGCCGTTGCCCATCGTTGTCTCCTCGCCAGGTGACTTGGATGAGTCCATTGAGCTGTAGGGTAGGAGTTGCAGCTCCACCGAGATTCCACACACACCTGGCACATAGGTAGGCCAGAGGCTCCAGTCTCTGGAGGTATACCTAAAAACTCCAGCATCACATATAGGTTTGAATAGAAGGGACTGATGAACCATGTGCAGGGAGGACTTATTTGAGTCCAATTCTGTCACTCTCAAGAGCACAGATTCCAAAATAGAGCCCACTGATAAGGCATCAGTCTCTGGGGCTATCCCCCCTTATATAGGATGAGGGTGTCTCCGGAGCTCTCAGGCGCCCCTCTATGTGGGGTGATAGGCACTTTGATGTCAAGAACATACTTTCATGATTTCTGTTCTTTTAAGTTTTTATGTTTTGTTTTATGGCCCAGATCATGGTCTGTCATAGTGAATGATCCATGTACAGTTGGAAAGAACATATAGTCTGCTGTTGCTGGGTGGAAGGTTCTGTAAATATCAATAAGGTCAAGGTGGATGATAAGTTGTTCAGGTCATTTATATACTTGTTGATTTCTGTCTACTTGTTTGAACAATTACTGAGAGAGGAGTGCTAAAGTCGCCAAATCTATTTGTATATTTGTCTATTTCTCCTTTCAAATGGACCAGTATTTTTGCCTCATGTGTTTGTAAGCTCTGTTCTTAGGTGTATACACATTTAGGATTGTTATGCCCTCATGACGAATTGATCCATTATCATTCTTACCATCCCTTTTGATCTCTGATAATATTCCCTTTTCTGAAGTCTGCTTTGTCTGAAACAAATATAGCTACTCCCACTTCCTTTTGGTTAGTGTCTGTGTGGTATGTCTTTTTCCATCTTTTTGCTTTTAACCTATCCATTTATTTGTATTTAAAGTGGATTTCTTGTAGACATAAGGACATATTTTAGTGCTAAAAACCACAATTGACAAAGAAGATAGATCACTTATGAATATTTGTGCACCAAATAAGAAAGTAACCACCTTTATGAATCAAAGGCTGCACAGGATGACACTAATAATGGGAGAAATTAATGAACCACTCTCAGCACAAAATGGATTAAGTGAACAAAAAACAAGTGAGAAGTTAGAAGATCTAAATAGTACAATCAATGGGTAGAGTTTATAGATACATATCAAACTCCCGTATAATAGCAAATACACATTCATCTCAATCAGCCATGGCCCTGGAATAAAATTGATCAGTACTGGGACATAAAGGTGACATACAGAAATATTGGTAACTTCCACAAAGTGGAAACATGACACGGACAGTTTCTTATCATAATGTAGTGAAAGAAGACATCATTAGCAAAAAAAAAGAAAGGGCCTTTCAACCTGAAATTTAAAAAACCATCCATTGAACAACTCTTGGGTGAAAGGGGAAATGTAAACTGACATTGCAGAATCTATGAATACATTCAAAACAGTGACTATAGTATAATTCACTGCACAATGCATATTTATTAATAAAAATGATAGACTCAAAACAAAGTAAAGGCCCAACTCAAAGAAAAAAACTAGAAAAAGAACAAGGAAGAAAAAAATAAAAATTAAATTAATGAAGTGGAGAATAGAAAATGAGATGTAATTAGTAAATCAAAATCATGTTTTCCTAAATGGTAAAAAAACAAAACAAAACAAACAAAAAAACCCACTACTGAAACCACTAGCTAACTTAATAAAGAAATAAAAACCTGAGAAAGTGAAACTACAGAGAATAAGAAATAACACTAGGGAAGAAATTTAAATAAAACTTAAGAGTCCACTTTGCAGACCTCTTCATAAATACATTTGAAAACCTAAATGAAATGGATGATTTCTTACAAAAATCCAGATGACCAAAATTTAGTGCATTCAATTTAGAAAGCGTAAACAGACCAATTTCCATAAAAGGAAGAGAGAAAGTTTTAAGGACTTACCCCACAAAACAAACAGACAACTCCCACCCCCCACCCCACCACCGCCCCAAGCACAGATGTTTTCACAGGGCTATTCTACCAAATCTCCAAATACCCGATTGTCTCAATGCTCTGTGAATTATTTGTGAACATTGGAAAGGAAGGAAAACTTAACTCAAAGAAGCAAGTATAGCATGAGTACTCAAGGTAGAACATGGATACCTAAATCGGATAGAGGTGGTCTTAAGAAACTACACCAGAGAAGAGTGCCACTCGTGATTCTCAATGCAAAAATACTAAATAAAAGATTAGCCTATAAATTCCAATACTATGGTAAGAAATACTACTCCATGATCATGTGCGATTTAGTCCATGAATGTCAGGTTGGTTGATTAATAGGACATCTATCAACATCATATAGTGCATTAATCGGTCTAAGAAAAAAAATCATATGGTTATCTTCATAGATGCTGAAAAAAAACCTTTGATAAAATTCAATACCCATTCATGATTAAAAAAACACTGAAGAAAATAGTAATGGAGGGATACTTTAATAATATGATTATATATATGGATGTCCATATTCCTTAGTTCTGAAGCCAGTATTTTAGATATGGAGAGAAACTAGAGGCTTTTCCACTAAGATCAGGAGCTAAGGTAGGATGCCCACTATTTCCACTACTATCCAGCATTGTGCTAAATATATTAGCCAATGCAGGAAGAGAAGCAAAATCAAGTAGAGGCATAAAAAATGGGAAAGAAGTAAAAATTATCCCTACTTGCAAATGATGTGATGATATACTTTGCAAACCCCAGATGATAAGTGATAAAACTAACGCAGACAACAAAATAATTCATTAAAATAGCAGGATATAAAATTATATATCAAATTCAATTGCCTACATATACACAAACAATAGACAGAGGATATAACGGTAAAGAAAACCCAAGTTACAATAGCAACAAAGACTCTTTAATGCTGTGTAATAAATTTAACAAGAAATGTGCAAAACCTCTGTGAGGACAATCTTAAAACACTCCTGAAAGACATAAAAGTAGACTTGAACAAATGGAAAGACATCCTCTGTCTTGGAAATTATGACTCAACATCATAAAGATGAAAATTCATCCTGAGGTAATTTATAAATTCAATCCAATCCCAATAAAAATATCAACAATTTTATGGAGCTAAATAACTTGGATAGTAAAGTGCATATGGAAAAACAGACATGCAAAAATAGTGGGAAAAATATTGAAAAAAGAAAAACTAAAATAGAAAACTATCTCTACCAGACATTAAAACATAATATAAAACCTCTTATATTTAAAAACCATCTGGTACTGGTTGAATGCATAGACAAAGAGACCAGCGAAATGGAATAGAAATTCAGACCCAAATATATATGGAAATTTAGTACCTGACAGAGATGTTATAGCAAATCACCAGAGTAAAGATGGGATAAAGATGGACATTTTGTTGTTGTTGCTATATTTATTTATTTACTTTTATTGTGGTAACATACATAATACAAAATTTCCCATTTTAAACATTTTAAAAGTGCAATTCAGTGGCATTGAATACTTCTACAATGTTGTACTACCATTGCCACCTTCCATTACTAAAAGATTTTCATCACCCAATACATAAACTCCATCTCCATTAAGCAATAACTCCTCATTCTCCCTACCCCCAACCCCTGATAATCTCTAGCCTACTTTCTGTCTCCATGGATTTGCTTCTTCTAGATATTTCCTATAATTGGAATCATACAATATTTGGCCTTTTGTGTCTGGTTTATTTCACTGAACATAGTGTTTTCAGAGTTGATCCACGTTGGTAGCAGGCATAGAATTTCAATCCTTTTACCCCTGAATATTCTACCATTGCATGGCTGTATCACATTTTGCCGATGCCTTCAGCCATCAGAGGACATTTGGGTTGTTTCCATGTTTAGGCTCTTGTGAGTGAGGTTGCTAAGAACATTGCTGCACGGTATTTTTTTGAGTCCCTGCTTCCAGTTCTTTGTGGTATATACCAAAGGGTGGAATTGCCGGGCCATGTGATAATTCTGTGTTTAACTTTTTGATGACTTACTAATTATCAAATTAATCTATGTTTAACTTTTTGATAATTTGATAATTCTATGTTTAACTTTTTTTCTACAGAGGCTGCACCATTTTACATTCTGAGCAGTAATGCACAAGACTTACAATTTATGCCCATTCTTGCCATTATTTTTTCTTATTTAAAAAAAAAAATCATAGCCATCCTAGTGAGTGTGAAGTGGTATTTTCGTTGTGCTTTTGTTAAGAAGGACTTTTTCAGAAGTAGTTCTGGGAAAACTGGGTAGCCATTTGAAAAAAGCGTATTTAGATCTGTAACTCACACAAAACACATAAACTCCAAATGGTTTGGGGATCCATCTGTTGAAAAAAACAAACAAAACAACAACAACGACAAAATGAAACCATACAAATACTGAAGAAAACATGGGTGAATTCCTCTTTTAGGAAAAGCTCTCTAAGTATGACTGAAAATCCAGTGGCCATAAAAGAAGAGATCAGTGACTTCGACCATGTAAAATTAAAACAACAACAACAATAAAAACTTGGCCAAGAACACAAGAAACAGCGTCAACGACAACTGGCAAACTGGGAGAAAAATATTTGCAACATATACCACAGACCAAAGGCTTCTCTCCTTATTATATAAGGAATTCTTAAAAATTGAGAGACAAAGGACCAAGAACCCAATAAAACAATGGGAAAAAGACAAGAATAAACAATTCATGTATACATGTGTGTGTGCACACATATACATGCACACACATATATGTATACACACAGGCACATGTTTTGTTGCTGCATCTGCTGAGAGGACCCAGGAGCAGTGCCATCCTCATAGTAATGAGCATACCCAGCACTAAGACCTGGGTTTCTAAATATGTTGTTCCCATAAAAGGAAACGGAGATCATTGGAGAAGTAGTTGATTCCAGAGCTGGGGCAAAGAAAATGTAAGTTGAGCCAGCAATATCTTGTGGTAACCAAAGATAAAGAAGTGCTTGAATATGGAACCCCTATCATGTCAAAATGATAGGGGTTCCAACCTGAAGGAGCTCCCAATGGCCAAGTAATGATAGTGTTGGCTTAAAACCTCTAGAATAAAAGAACTATTCATGAGTCTGTGTTGATTATAACTCAATCAATCAATCAATCAATAAATGGGGGAGAAGAGACCACTTGTCCTTACAAAAGAGTGTCAGCTAATAAATGTAGAACGAAAGGGGGAAATTAGAAAATTAGTATTAGAACATCATCATAATAGTTGTAGTGGGCAAGATTCATTTTGATCTGGGAACTCTAAGTTTTCTAGTTTATCCCAGTCCTCATAGAAAATCCCTGTGTATGCATCACAATAGGCTGTGCACTCTTAAGCTGGTTGACATTTTGCTTGTGATCCAAGAGGAACACAAAGCCCTTTACTGATGAGGTTGTTGTGAGAAGTTTGTTCCTCGTTTTATGGTTTTCTTACAAGTCTCATGGAGATTGTGAACTCCTTGTCCCTATAAACTTTCTTGATGCTTGTCCAAGCCCAGAAAATGTTAACTATAGACAAATTTCTTGCCGATAGGATCTAACAGCTTTGTTTTAGTGACTTTCTAGAAACTATACTTTGGTGAGTGCTGTGCAGTGGTTCTGGCTGCTTGGAGACCTCTTAATAGAAGTTAGTGAGTCTGAAGAAACCCTTTCTCTCTTAACATGTGTTTTTGGTTGAAGACAAATACCCAAACAAAACAGGAGCATGTAAAGATGGAAGGAAAATACCAGGTCACATTTCCATTCTTCACTAGCTCTTGAACAGGAGATCAAAAGATTTTCCCACATGCCACATTTGCCTCAGATAGATTTGAGGTGGATGAGCATAGTAAGCAAAAGTTTTGCCTGCGTCAGAGATAGAATATGGTTGCCATTTGGCCTAGGCTAAATAAACACTTGTCCAAACACAATCCAGCAAATCAGAATGGGGAGGGAAGAATCCTGTCCTGCAGGTAATTGAGGAGGGATTTGGGAAAACAGAAGGCCCTACGTTGACAGGGCCTTCATAACCCACGTATGCGCATGATCCCATGTTGGTTCTGTTCTTTACTTGAGAGCCGCTTTGGGGCCATACACTCAATAGAGCCAGTCTAATTTATTCCACGAAGGCCCACTTTAAATAAGGTGAATTGTACGTGTTCTCTAAGTTGAGTTTACCATTTTCTCTTTTGGGCGAAAGTGTCGACTGAATACTTGGGAACTTTCTGGAGCTTAATTAACACTTGTTGATGACTATTGGTTAGAGAGACTAACAATCTTCAAAAAGCAAACCAAACTAAAACAAAACAAAACAAAACACAAAACACCTTCAACAATTCTCTTAGGTAGAAATAATGCATTTTCCCCCAAAGGATAAGATCTTAACTTAATAGTGCATATCCCAAGTATTTTATGATGCTGTAACAAAAATGGTACGTGATACAACGGCTTAAGATTTCAGGGCTGCATGATTTGGGCATTCAATTGAGACTTAGAAGACCTGGTTATGGTCTCTTAAGTCTGATAGAACAAGCTGTGTGACCTTGCTGAGCAATCTGCACCTCTCTTGAGCTAGAGCTGATCAATGAGGTTTCCGGTTGTACTGATGCTGCATTATTCTACACTAGATAAAACTAAATGCTGGCAGGAAACAAGGGCCATCTTGGACATCCTCCTGCTGATCCACTTAAGTTTAAGTAATAAGATGTCATCATGTCAGGAGGAAAGTCAACGAGTACGGTCAGTTGATGTAAGTGATGCTCCTGAAGCACAAGTGTGATGTCTTGAAGTGCAGCTTGCTGAGGTATGTGGCCCTCTTCTCGGCTGTGAAAGAACTTTGGCCTGGAGGACACCTTGAAATTGGATCCCTCGTAGCCAAGCAGAGAAGACCACCGGGCAGCAAAGGGCAGCCACCCACTTGACCTCTTCACAGTAGACCCTGTTGTCAACTGGCAGTGGATTGAGAGGCATCTGATTCATCGACGTGGTTGTGAGTTTAGGGAAGAAAGAGCCCAAGCAGTAAGTGGTGAGAGCCTTCTCTGGCATTTACCTGCTGCAGTCCAGGCAGACTCTGAGTCTCTCTGCCATCGTCCTGATCCAGTGAACTTGCTGTGAAAAGGAGGAAGGAAAAACCAGTGAGTGGCAGGGCAGCATGGCCTCTGGGAAGCAGGAAGAAGGCAATTCTCTGCAGGTCAGGTCATCAGACAAAAGTTCCTGGAGCTGAGCCCTCTGCTCTCCCTTCCCCCATGGAACAAGGCTGAGTTGTACCTCTGAGGAGCTTCCCTGAGACAGAGCATCAAAGCTTTCTAGAATAATTCAGAGCTTGACAGGCATATCAGTACAAATCAATACTTTCCAAAACTAGAAAGACAGAGGAAGCTAAAAGATTTCTTTATGCAATCATTTCATTTCTAGTAATGACATCGCTAATGATTGGATGATTAGCAACTTATTAGAAAATACTGCTTTCCCATGATGCCAAGAACCAGGGAGATTTAAACAGAGACACTGATTTAAACATCTTTAAAGCTTTCAAAACGAAAATCAGTGAGCTGAACCCTCTTGACAAAATGATCACCAAGTGAAAAGAAGTTTATAACTCTTAAATATTATTTTAAAGGCACCAAAGCTGGCGATTTATCAACCAGGCACTGGAATCCATGACAGGTATGCCCTTTTCAAACCAAAAGAAGTCCTACAAACACAGCCAGCACACTTAGCACGGCTGACCTCACGTGATGGAGACGCCTCTAAGACACCAGTCGTGGGAACGATGCGAAGGCGCCTTTACGTGGGACTTTTTACAAAGCACTTTCACATACATGAGGTTCCCTCTCTGGCCACTAGGAAAATGCTTGACTTCCCTCTGGAATGCAGCCCTTCCACCCTGTGGAGTGGGTGCTGGGAAGAGACTCTTGACAGCCCGCTGCTGAATGGGTTTATGAGACCCCGCTCTGAGCTCCAGGAAGTCAATTTCTCAATCACCGGATCAGGAATGCAGTTGATTGATCTGGGCAGGGGAGGTGACTCTTCACTTTGCCTCCCTCATCATTATAAATCACCAATCTGCATTTGGCCGTGGACTAAGAGTTATATAAAAGGACTTCAAATCAAGAAGCCGTAGGCTGTCAGAACTGCAGCCATTCCAACCCTCTGAATTTATAGTCACGGAAATGGAGCCTTCGAGAAGTCAGGAGAGTGAGCCACGGATTCGCAATTTCGTGGCAGCACCGTCTTCATACAGAAGAGAATACGCCGCCGTCACCCGACAGCCCACCATCGTTTGAAATTCAACAGTCCACTACAGAGGTTTCTTAGCCCTAGGTTTCTAATCTCCAGGAAAAAGACCCTTCTGAGTCTCCTTAGATGATGAAGCAAGAATTTCTCCATCGTGTTCTTGCTTCCTGTTGCCTATGAGACTACTTTCTTTAATAAGAGGGCATGGCTCAGCCAACTGCCTTACCCCAATTCAGCCACAGTTGAGATCAGGGAAATTGCACCATGAATTTTTTTTTTTTTTAAATCCAACAGTTAACTGATGCCACTGCAGTTCCAAACGCCCTGGGGTTCTAGTTCATCAGGGTAGCTCTGGGACTGTTAACAGTAACGTGGTAAGTAGAAAGAGCCCTGGACTTGGTGCCAGGACAACCGCGTCCTAGCCTCAGCTGTGTCCCCGTGTGGCCTTGGCAAAGTCGCTTAACCTACCCCTGAGAATCTTGGTGAGGAGTCGATGAAATAATGTATGTAAAGCTTGGCACAGGGCCTGGGAGGAAATAAAGGATCAGTTCGTAGTATCTGTTTTTGTTATTATGTTAAATATGTGTAAAGAATTACTGCAACGTGCTTCTAAAATTTCTTTTATTGTGGTAACACACATATAACCCAAAGTTTCCCATTGGAACCATTTACAAAGCATACAATTCGGTGGTATTGATTGCTTTCCCAGTGATGCACAACCATCACCACCATCCATCACCAAAACCCTTCCATGACCCCACACAGATACCTCGCACCCTCTAATGCAAGGTGCTTTCAATGTAACATATAAAAGAGGAATAACATTACCTTTAAAGTCCCATAAACCGAATTAAGCAGGTGTTTGACATAGGGTTATCTGATGTTTGATATTCAGGATCCAAAGCCAGGGATATTGGATGATCTGTTCAATGGGATCATTGTCGACAATAACCAGAAAACCCTAGAGGAGGGACTTTGAATCAGAGTATGGGATTGGGATTCGAAGTACAAACTTGTAGGACAAAGGAGTTGTGAAAAAGAATTACACGAGGCTCATCCTCCATTCAGAGGCTTGGCCTCGGCTTTCCAAACAGTTCCTGACCCAATTTGAAATCAACTCCTGGGATTCCCAGCTGAGGAATCTCCACCGAGACTGGCTGGAGAGGACCTAATAGGTGTCAGACACTGTGCCAGGCTGGTTTTTTCATGACACCAACTCCAGCCCTGCCCTCGGGAGACTTATAGTTTCTAGGAGGACTGGCATGGCGCATGTACAGATATTCTGAGGCAAGGAAAGATGGAAACGCTCCTTTGACATTGGTCCATTCCATATTTGCGCTGTACCAGAGGGCAAGCCACAGCAGTGGAAGTCGGGGCTTCCTGGTGGAGCCCACGGAGTTCCCTCCAGGAGTGGGCCAGCTTCCTGAGAGGAGCTGCAACCTCCATCACAATTTCCTCCTAGAGAGTAAGTCAGCCAGGTCAGAACCCAATGCTTAATATTTTAAGTGGAAATCCGCGGTGTGACAGGATGACACATGTATCACACGCTGTCACTTTGTTCATTTCCTGGAGCTGGCATGCCGGGTGAAACTTTCTTAAATGAATCTTAATTTTAGACCCTATCTACCAGAACCTGCAGAATGGCACCTTCAGTACAACTGTAAAAATGGAAGATTCAAAGATCTCCGAAACGAAGAATAGTGCTTAGAGACTATGAATTAAACTCCTTTTAAAGCCAATTCAAGTCCAAAATCCCACTTTAGAAAATCTGAGCTCAGCATTGCTATAAAACCCAGCCTTTTCAGTTTCATCTAGAAGCATTGGGTTATTGGGGGGTGGTCTCAGTTTGTCTCTGAAAAGGTGGCATCCCCTTGGCTAATGATTGTTCCAGTAGGTTCCTTCGTGTTGGGGTTTTGTGAGTGGGGGAGATTGGGGCTGGAGGTGAGGTGCTGGAGGAGGGGCCGTCAGAAAGGATGGGAGGAGCTAACAGAAAGGGGAGGGTTGAAGCCAGAGAAGGCTGAACCTGCAGCTTCTAAAAGACTGGGTTGAACTGAGAGTCTGAGACAGGCTTTTCCTAGGGAAGTCAGGACAACAGGCCGACCCAGAGGTGCCTTCCAACCTAACTAAGCTGCACCAGCTTGTGGAATGGGAGGCAAGGAAGCTGACTCCTTGGGCCTAGAGCTGCCAGTGGGGCAGTAGCAGTCTGTCCAGATTCCAAGTAGCCTTTTTACTTCCTCTTGCTTCTGGCCTCCCTGCAACCTGCATTCCCTGCCCTCCTACCAGCTTCTGGTGCTGGAGGCCCGACTTGGATGCAGCACGCAGGTTCATTAAAGAGGAGAGTTCTAAGGCTGCACAAGAGAAGGCAAAGCTTCTGCCCTGCCCAGTAGCTGATGCTCAGTGAGAATGTGTGGGCCCGGGGCTGGCTGTCCCCAGGGATGGCCTGGAAGGCATGCTGCCTGCTAGGGGGTAGGTGGGAGCTCCTTCCACCCAGCCCAGCCTTCCCACTTGGTTTTGATCTCAGGAAGGGAAAGCCCCTGCCCCTCCTTTGAAGCAGCAGCCGGCACCACTTGTCTCTTCTCTCCTTCCCGCAGGCACTTCTGTTCAGAGTGCTGCCTCTTGCTGGCTCCTTCTGCTTCTGCTTGGTCCTCCTGCTGATTGGGAAGAAAGTGCACCAGTGGAGCGAAGGGGGGGTCTGGAACTCTTAAAGGAGCAGCTTTCATTTCTGTTGGAAATTCCTTTACCTAGCATATTATTTTGCTGTCTCTCCCTGATCAATATCATCTCTGGAGAAAAGTAAAGAAGACACAGAGTGAACAATAATCATCATTTCAATGTTAATTGTAGATGTTCTGATTTTCCTCTAAGGATTTCCAGGCAGCTCCAGCACTAACCCTGGTGACAACCACTATTAGCAGTCAAATCCAATTTGAGTATCCTTTACTGAGGACAGAAAGGTTGGGGGCCATGAATCCCAGTAAGGCAGTCACTGTCACCTTTTTTTTGCAAATAGCTCTTCGGCCAGTAAGTCTTTAACCAAAGGAGCTAAGAAGTAGGCAGATCGACAAGCGAATTTGAAATGCAGCCTCCCCGGGGCTGTCCATTAGTTGACTTTTAGTTGATTAACTAGTATTTGTGGAGGGCTTGGTCCTCTGCGGAATAAACCAACATTTGAGCCAAGCCCCACTGGATGCTGATGCTGGAGTTACATGCCTTATAGCCTTGTTTCTACAGTCTAATGATAGGGTTTTTTCCTTTCTTTCTTTCTTTCCTTTTTCTTTCTTTTTTTTGCCATGCGGAGAATGTGGAAGGGTCCAAATCCTGGACCTCTTAAAGCTCATATTTGAGAAGTCACCA
>JAKSZT010054138.1:14970570-15135234 GCA_026826555.1 Tolypeutes matacus
CTGGGAGCGCGGGCAGCTGCGGAGCGAGCGGACCCGAGCGCGCGGCCAGGCGCTCGCCAGCCCCGGGCCGCCGCCGCCGTCGCCGCCGCAGCCCCGGAGCGGAGCACCAGGCACGTCCGGCGCCCCGCGTCCCCGCCGCCGATGCGGGCCGCGCACTTTTAGGCGGGCGGGAGGGCCGGAGAGCCGGGCCGCGGAGAGCCGCGAGCCGCCGCGCCGAGAGTCGCGCCGCCCCGCAGCGAGCAGGGACGGCCGCCCGCCGCCACCGCCGCCACCGCCGCCGCCCGGCCGCTATGGATCTATTCGACTTTTTCCGGGACTGGGACTTGGAGCAGCAGTGGTAGGTTTGCCCTTTCCCCTGCCTTCTCCCGCGAAGAGCGGGTCCCCTCGCCGGCTCTCGGGCTCCGCGCCTTTGTTAAGAGGAGCCGGGGCTGCGGTGGGGGGCGCCCCGGACGCCCTCCCCCTCGCTCGAAGCCGCCCCCGATCCGGGCCGCAGGGGCTCCCCGGTCGGGGGCCGGGGCCGGGGGAGGCGCGCGGCGAGGGAGGGATGCGGGGCCCGAAAGCGTCGCTGGCCCCTCCAAGTCCAAAGAGTTGCGTTCGGCCCAAATGGCCTCGCGTGCCGCCCGACCTCTCCCGGGCTTTCCTTCCCCACGGGCTCGCCGAGCCGGCCTCCTCACGCAGCCGGTGCTGCCCGCCCGCACTGCCTCAACTTTCCAGGCGCCCGCCGCACGCGGCGGCCGAGGCCGCGGGAAGGTCCACTGCGCACGCCACCGCCGCCACCTCCATCCCGGCGCGGCGCACACGCCTTCCCATCCCCGGCTCAGCCCGAGGGCCCTGCGCCCGGGCGCGGAGCGGCGGCTTCGGGGGCCACTGCTCGGGGTGGGGTGCGGTGGAGTGCGGCCCCCGCTTCCGGGCAGCCCCCCAGGCGCGGTGCTCTCGAGACCCCGGGTTTCCGAAGTTGGCCCCCAAAGTCGGCGGGTGCCGACGTCAAGGCGCATTTCATTGGTGCCCGGGTGCTTTGGGTAACCCGCGCCCGGCTTGGATTCGGAGGTGCAGTCGGCACTCGCAAAAAAGACCGCAAACTTGTCGCCAAGGCAAGTTACATTACATTTTTGTCGTTGTTGCTGAAAGACGGTGCAGAGGGGACCGGGGAGCCGGAAAGTTGTTACTCTGGGTGTGATGCGCGCGCGCGCGCGTGCATGAAGACTGAGATATAGATCTTTCAAGTTTTAAAGGACTTCACCTTCCCCTCCAAACGTTATAACTGTTTATTCGTCAGCACGTTTTAACGGAGCAATTTTCCCCGCAGCCTGAGGAATTCGATGGGGGGAGGGCGCGGTGGTGGCGACTTAGAATTGCACTCTCGGTCATTACCTTTTAAAATGTAGTTCGAATAACCTACCCACAGTGGGAAATCTTTTGCAATTTGAACTACTAGCGGCCGTTGACCATGAACGCTGTGTATTTTTATAAGGATTTCCCTCGTTGATCTGATATTTTAGGCAATTTCCGTCTTTGAAAAAGGGTCATATGCTCAGCCAATAGCTTCATTAGGCCAATCCAAGATTAGGCCAATCCATTAGGCAAAGCCAAGATAATCAGAACTTAAATAGATTTTATTTTACAGCAATCCCCGGTAAATCCTTGAAACCGCAAATTACCCTGTATCAATATTGATCTGTAAGGCAGTTTTGATCCCATGCAGGGTTTTATCGGCTCCGCGGAAAAACATTACCTTACGTTCCCCCCCTCCCCCAAATAACCACGCTCTTGTTATTTAAAAGTAGCAATCGCAATACAATTATGGCTCAATTAAACATTATGCTCCTCACACAGCCTTTACTCCGCTGCTTCACTAATTTATTTTGTAGAGAACTGATAACTGCAGCTTTACTATTTGCATATACAATTTGCCTAATATAGGTGTGGGTAACATCCTTAATTTAACAGACACTTTTATAACTGATTTCATGGGTGTAGTGCAAATGTTAAACAAATACCAGGCTTTTCAAAAACGTGTTTATTATTTAAATTTCAGTCTAATCTTAGGCACGTGTAGCTGCATATTTAAAGGGGGCAGATTCTTTTAGGTTCCATTTATTTTTTTTTTCTCCCAAAGATGCACACCCCTTCGCCCTTTTTGGGGGGAGCTCCCCTTTCTTTCTTTAAGAAAAATGCAAAACCTCCTTTCCTCCAGATGCTTAACTGTGCCTCAGTCAGTTAAGAAGCATCTGGACCGGGACACTGCATGGATATTACGTGAAATACAGAGGAATTAGTGTAACACGTCTGCATAAATAAGTTGGCCATGTCCTTCTGTGCATGTGTTTCAGGGTGATTTCTCCTTCTTACTCTTTGGTTGTGATGGGCAAGCTTCCTTATGCATCTGTGTTTATAAACATGTGGGAGGTGGCTGTACTTCTCTGTTTTGCCCCCCCCCAGAGGAAAAGAGCATGAATGCGATATTATCTGATGAACTTTGTGCAAAGCTAGACATTGGGTTGAATGGAAATCGGTACCTTTACAAACTCCCTTTGGAGACCCCCAGCGTGTGGGCTACATGTTCATTGCCTATTTATTTCCCCTCCTTGGGAGGAGCTGCTCAGAGTGATAGCATCCCCACCCCCTTCCCAGGAGAACAAGCAGCAGCGAAGTTAAGACGCTCATCTACACTGGACCAATTCCTGACATTCACTTGTGGAGCCGAACGCCCTGAGCAGGCTGGCTGCAGCCCTAGGTGGCTGAGTATACACGGAGCATTTTCTTAGCGATCAAGGATACAGACTTTACAGACACAGGCATACATGTTCTTTGCAAACACTTGACTCCGGTAAACAAAGAGGGGGTGCCCATCGATACCCGCACATTTGTTAGGAGGGATGCACATGGAGAGGATGGGGTATAAATGCCACTGCAGCCCGCAGGTATGTGCCGTGTGTGTGAGCGTGCTCACGTGCCTGGCAGGACGCATCCCTGGATTTCACAAAGTGCAGGAATATCCTAATGGGTCTTGCTCTGGCCTCGATTAAACGGCCAGAGTTCAAGGTCTTTAAGAGCCCTGGCTGGATGAATAGTGCTCATCTGTGTTTGAATTTAATCTGAACCATTCTGTGAAAGCAAAAGGCAGGCGCAGACGTGGGGTCTGTGTGCCCCGAAGACACCACGTGCTCTTAAAGGGAGAAAAAGATAAAGGAAAAACAAGCCAAATTTCATCTTTTAAATCACTGCATAGGCTTGCCTGTAGTAAGCAAGTACATGAGCTCTCCAGGTGTCTGGGGATTATGGGGCTAGATTTGGACTTGTTTACCAGCCTGGGGGCGGGGGGAACGCAGGGGCCACAAAGTGGACACAGCTTTTCAGTTCTGTAAGCACCTTCCACCAATACGAATCAGGCATGGCCTTGCGGCAGGCTAAGGTTCTTTGTGAGGATGCTTATTTTTTATTGTTAAAAAATGAAGAGAGAAAAGAAAGACAATACAGAAAGCTGCAAATTCGTACACATAAACGATGCAAAGAAAACCACCCTGCTAGCCGAAGCCCGCCGTTCAAAGGCCTCCCGAAGATTGCAGTTCCGCCATGGTGACAGTGGCAGACCTCTCAGACCTCTCGCTGCAGAGGACGGCATCAGTTGTTTGTAGTTTTTACGTGATGTCTCCCAAGCAGCCTAATTAGAGGCGAGCTTGCACACGGGTGGTTATACAGGAAGAGACTTACACTCACTAAACTGTTATATAAATAGAAAGTTCAAAGGTCCAAGTGGCGCTGTCAAGGCTGAGCCGGGGCCATGTGCTGGCCAGGCTTCTCTTCCTCCGGTGAAGGCAGCCCCGGGGGCCTGTCCCAGCAGCCCGCACTTTCTTTCCCCAGTTTTCCTGGACCTTGCGTGGAGGGGGGGGGTGTGCCCTGCTCTCCCGACAAAAGTGAACTGTTTCCGCCCCTGCCGGGCATGGCCCAGGCACTGCTGCAGCCTGGCCTCCGCCTGCTCTGCACACCATGTCTTCCGAGGCCTCCTGGAGAGTGGAACAGGACTCTTTATGGACGGGAAGGTATGGGCCAAAGCGGGAACTCAACCTTCGCCAACCTGGGGACACTAGGACTGTGTGGGTTGGGGGAAAGGAAGGAGGAAAGAAATTCTGTTTTGACCGTGACCCGCAGGTGCCCAAGATTTCTTGCCCTCCAGCCGCCCCCATTGATCTTTTTTTTGCCCCGACCCCTTTGGCTGTCCGTGGACCATTTTCTTTGCTAGTACAGTATGCATCATCCAGTGTGTTTGAGCATTCATTCAGCAAAACATTTTGGGTGGAGTTTCATAAGGGAATAGATGGAAAAAAAAGATTGAAGGCAGGGAAATGTTCTAGTGATAAGGTCTCCTCCACACCCTCCCAACCCCCCACCCCCATAGAATAAACTCGATCTCAGTAAATCTTGAGAGACACCTCTTTTGGAAGACGAAGAAAAGGATCTCGTGTTAGAAATCAGTTTAATGAATACATGAATTGTTTTGCTAATGATTCAGTCAGGCATTTAACAACTTCAAAATATACAAATCAAGATTGAAAATGACTGCCTCCAAAATGAATCTGTCATTATAGACATAACCAAGATTCCAAGCATTTAAGCATTTTGTAAATGGATAAAAATTATATTGTATTTAAACATGCTAATTAGGTTTGAATAGAAATGGCTTTAATGTGCTGAACCTTTATTCCATGCTTACCGTTCTTAGCTAAGACTATTTCTTGCCTGCAAAGTTTACACATATTTAACATCATTTCAAAAGCGTAAAAGTCCAATGAAATGACCATCTCTGGAATAATCTAGAAGCTGCAGCCCTATAAGCTTGTAGCTGCAAGTCATACCTCTGAGAGGGAAACCAGCATATACTTGATTAGACTGTCAAGTAGACAAAACAACTGGTACAGTGACTACATTTTTTCAGTTTTAATTTTGTCTTTTTCTGATTTCTGTGGGATAAAGAACAAGAGGTTTTCAAAACTTCTGTTTAATGATAAATGGAAAGCGGTATATTGCTGATTAAAGCACTCAAGGCCACAATTTAGAGAAACCTATTGTACTTTGGGGATGTGTGTGTGTGTTTCTACTATTATTTGAGTAGTCTGTGCCCCAGGCTATGAGCTAAATGCTTTGAGTACTCAAATCTCAATCCTTCAAACAACTTTATGAGACAGGAACTGTTATGATCTTGATTTTACAGAAATAACAGAATCACACAGCTACTCATCGAAATAAATTTGGGTTTCAGCCTAGATAGAGCTGACTCCAGAGCCTGTAACATCAACACCTAACGCTTTAGCTGAGCCTTTCCAGTGTGCAGAATGTTTTTCCCATACGTCATCCCATTTGATCATTGTGAGTTCAAAAGTGCAGGTGTTAGTCCCATTTTACAGATGCGGAAGCTTAGCCCTAGAGAGTTTGTGTGGCTCACGTAAGTTCACAGAGCCTGTTAGGAGTAGATCAAGGTCAGAAGATTCGCATCTCCCAATTTCCAGGCCAGGTGCTTTCCCACAAAACCTCCTTGCCTATTATATTTTATTACCTTGAAGGGCCCAAGTATTTCACTCTCAGGGAAAGAAATGAATTGCGTTGTGTATGTCATACTTGTGTAAAAAAATATCTGTGGACTTGCCATGTAATTGACCAGCATGGAAGTCTGTTTTTTCTTTTAATTAAAGAGAACGTTGTTCTCACTGATGCAGCCTATTAGCGCTTCTTTTATGGATACCCTTTTAATGAAATCGAGTGAATTGAGAAAGATATATAAAAGAGACAAAATTGAAGTCCTTGAAAACTGCCCATTTAAATTTGTATCCCCTGATTTCGAAGATCTGATGCTTGAACAGAAAGAAGACTACAGAATATTTATCTGCGAGAGTCAGAACCTCACAGCCAGGGGTGGGAGGTAGATGATACTTCTTTCCAAAGCTTTGTAGTTCACCCCATCTATTATTTGATTGGATCCTGACAAAAACCCTGGGGGGTTGTCAGGATTGGTATTAGCTCCCTTTGGTAGATCAGGAAACTTAAGTTCAGAGAGGCTAAGTGACTTGCCCAAGTTTACACAGTAAGCAAGCGGATCTTCTAAGGATTCTGTGTTTACTGCTCTTTTCACTGCATCACCACTGTTGCATTAAGTCATTTATGGTTAAATATCCACATTGCTTCCTAGGGAATGGTGTAGCAGCCTTTCGCATCATCTAGCACAGTGCCTTTCCAATCACAGGTGCTCAATAAACATCTGTCGACTGATATTAGAGCCACACTCAGCTCAAAGACTGCAAATGCATGTATCTTTCAAAAGCAGTTGCTTAGGAAATTCTGACTATAATATTGCTATGCTGCTTGTTTGATGGTGCTTTAGTTGTTTTTAATGGTTTTCAGGTCTCTTTGTGTCATTTCTTTTGCAAAAAATAGGAGATAAAGCGATGGTTGTGAAAAAAGAGGCTTGACAGGAAAAGCCAAGTTCAGGGCCCATGCTAAAGGTGTGATTTAAAAAATAGAATTCCTCTAATTTCTAAGGTATCTGTAGGACTGAAAAAGCCAAAAAAAGTTAACGGGCTGGAATTGTGTCTCAATCTGAACAGAGAATGTTAAAGAAGAATGTGTGACAAAACTCTGAAGGAGGGTTAAGTGGTGGGAGGCTTGGGAATCCTCCAGCTTTCCTTGAGTTTCAGCCTTTATGACTTGTATTTCATCATGAGAAGGCTATTTTTCTACTTAACTGTAGCAGATCCACACCATAAATTATCATGACTGTTAAACAAAGGTCCAGCACTGGGTTCCTTTAATGTAAAACTTTTATGTTACACTTTAATGAAATTTTATATGCATCTTCAAAGCAAGGCACACTTTATACCATGGAGAGGGTGATGCTCTGAATTGTTGAATTTGTTTTAAAGTAAATCTTTTCGATGACCTTAGCTGCTAACATCTACCTACTTACTGAGCTGAGACAAATTATCTGCGAGCTTAAATAAAATGGCATGATTTAAGCAGAGCTGACAAAAGCACTGCAGGTAGACTCTAATTTTGATTATGGATTGCTTCGTTTATGGGATGCTATTTTATATATATATATGTATGTATGTATACCTGTGCATTTTGCTTCGTTTGCAAAAGAAATTCAGCTAGTGATTTAAAGTAATCTTTGGTCTGGTTCTTCAATAGGCATGTGCTGGTATATGAAGTCTTTAAAAGCCGAAATCGGGAAATAAGCAAAGGAAACAGCTTTTGTTTTCATTGCAAGCTCAGAATCACTGATCTGATGATTATCTTTCCATGTTCTTTTCCTTGGGAAAAAAAAAAAGAAAAGAAATAACGCATTACTTCCATCCTATGAGGAATGGTTTATTTTGTTAGCTTTCAAAATAATAGTTCTCTGCATTGTTCGACTATCTTCAGTGAAGAGCAGTAGCAGAGACTGATTCACACCGCGACCTTGATTCAACCATATCGCTGGAGTGAGAATTGCGTGTTTTTAGGCAAAACACCGCCTGGAAATAACAATGAAGTGGTAATCTCAGTGTTAATCACTGGAAGAAGACATTTTCTAGGAGTTAGGGGTCTTCTTGGTACTTGGGTTCTACAGTATGGTTTGATCAAACCAACCAGGAAGAAGGAATGTGTCATGAGATCAGTTTAACCTTCAGACAGTGGCAATATATACACGATGACCTAACTACCTGTTGAACTATGAAAAATGCAATCACATAGGCTTTATTTCCCCCTCCAGGAGTCAGTCAACTAATTTTTTAAAATAATAAATTAATTTTCTCTAGGCACTGATTGTTTTCAAGCCAGGTCGGCACAGCCACAGTAACTAAATTAAATTCAAGCATGATGGATGTTTCCGATGAAGTGCCACGGAATCATGGAGCGGTCTCATCAATTAGCCATTTTTAATTTGCTGGCAAAATGCTTGGCTCTGGTGTGTAGACATTAATCAATTCCTAGAAGCTAGTGTTTCAAGGCTAGAGGGTCCTACAGGATCACCTGGTCCAACCCCTCGTGGTACAGATGAAGAGACTGAGGCCCAAGATGGGGAAATGACTTGTCCAGAGATGTGCGGTCAAGAAGCGGCAAAGCTGAGTCTGGAACCCTTGTGTCCACATTTACCAGTTCAGTGTTTGTCAACTCTAGCCAGAACTCTTTTTCTCGTGCATTCACTCCCTGCTCAACATTTGGCTAGTGGGCTTTTAGGGGGAGCTCGAGTGAGGACGATGACCTCTGGCCTTCCAGGGGAAGTGGTGTGTGACAAGCACTGTGAGTACAATGGGAATCCAGGGAGGAAGATGCACAACGTGAGCTAGAGTCAGCAAAGCCATTCTTGTCAATGTCTGTGGATCTCTTGCCGTCCAGAGGGAAGTGGAAAGCAAGCATTTGGTTTGTTTAGAGGATCAGGAGCACTCAGCATTCAACATTAAACAGTTTATTTTGGACCCTGAGCTCTCTGGTTTGATAGTAGCTCACGTTCATGAGATAATTGTCAAAGCCGTGTTTTGCCCCCCTGATGGAATGGAGAATTCTCATTAACCCCGGCCACCATTTGCTGAGGGACAGCCACAAAACTCTGGACAGGTGTTTTGAATGTCTGAGCTGCGGAAATGTTTATGCAGACATTCTTCAAAGAAATACCAAATGAAAATTTGTTTTCCTCAAACAGTTGAAACAAATGCTTGTAAACTGGCACAATTGCTGGCCGACTGTCTTTTCGAAAGAAGTGTGCGTCATTGTGGCTCTTGACATGGGCGAAGATGCCCCATTTCTTTTGTTCTTTCTTCTTTTTAAAAAATAATTCACATTTTTGTTTGGAAAGTGTGTACCAATATTTAACCTGCTGCATTTCTTTTTTCCTGAAATTTGAGTTGGACTCTGGTGCCAATCTCGTTTCATGTTTACATCTGTGTTTGTGATGAGTTGTTTGGCCACCAAATAACCCTTTGTCTGGCTGTCTCATCCTACAAATCTGGCTGTACCGCTTGTGAGCATCTAGCTGCAATCCCACCATCTCTGTAAGCACACACCCTCGTGTCCAGTTGGGTTAGATGCCCCTCCTCTGTTCTCCCCTATTTCTTGAGCTTGATCATCATTTTTTGTTTTTTCTCTTTCTTGTTTCTTGGTCTCTTCCATGCACCTGAGTTGTTTCGAGGGATGAGAATGTGCCTATTATTTCTGTATTCTTAGTGCCTGGCCCAAAGTCGAACCTGATGTACCCTATTTAGAGTGCAGCATCATTCATTTGTGTATTCATTCAGGCACTGTGTTAGGTCTTCAAAAGAGTCCGTCAAGGGGGGAAGACACATTTCCTGTATGAGAGGCTCTGATTTGTATTGACTGATTCCCTATTTTACAGAGTAGGAAACTGGGACAGAGGGGTTCAGCAACTTGTCCAAGGTCACGCAGAGCTAGAAGCAATGGGAATCCTTAGCTACTCTACGAACCCATGATGGTACCCTAGGACAGATGGTCTGGTAGCGGCCAGCCCCGCATGCTATGGGGGCCCTATAATGGTCTGGGCTGATGAGGCCTTTGTCACGCATCATTGGTATTTCCAAACAAGCACTGGGTTTAAGTTCATCACCAAGTATGAGGTGTCGCCGACCAGATAGCTCCTCCGCCAAGAGACCTGCAGTTCCACACTTTTTCTGGTGTGGAAGCACCAGATTCTGTGCTTGGGAGGCAGGTGCGTCGATCTGTAAACTTTGACTTAGTTCAAACTTGATGAGGATGCATGCTCGGTGAGGGCAGAGATTTGTGGGGATTTTATTCACAGCTGCATCCCCCGTGCTTAGGACGGTGCCTGGCACACGGTAGGTACTTAGAAATTTTTTGTTGAATAATGAAACGAACTGTTACACAAATAACCTGCTTCGTGCTTTGTGTTATCAAATTTGCCAAGAGCTAACTGAGAGGTACAAGGATAAGTCTAAGGGAAGAGTCAAAGTCACAGTGATCCTTCAGGTACGTGTGTTGCCTTTCCTTGAATGGATATTTTCCTGCAAAAGAATGCTTATTAAAAGTTTGTAAATTAAATGTTCCATATTTGTATCTTCCTTGCCAGGGGTCCTGCAGTGAATGCTTTGAGGACCTAAGTAATCGCTCCCAAACAGGCTTAATTTAGCTGATTTATCACTTTAGAGTTTTACATATAGGATCTCATTTTCATGAGGTATACCTGCATTTATCATCTACAACATGGTTGCCAGGATAGTTCTGCAGGCTTTGAAAAAAAAAAGTGTCTGAACTTGTTACCATCACTGGATCGAGGCTTTCATCTACTACAAAGACGGGTGTGGGAGAATGTGCCTTCAACATGTGATGAATATTTTTCTCCACACTTTTATATCCTTGTCTCCTCTGAGTCAGATGCTTTTAGAAAAATGGTTCCTGCTTTGGAGGTTAACCTAGGATTTGGGATTTCCTAACATATATTTTCAGACTGGACACATTTTCTATTTTTGCCTCTGGAGAATTCATATTACTATTTCATCCCAAGGATGTGCATAACAGTTTCCATATGTGGTGATTTTTAGGAACATCATAAGGTGGTTTGATAGTCTGGCTAAAGGAACTAGCATTTGATAAGCATTAGGTTATGGACATCACACACATTGCCTCATTGAACCACAACCCTAAATGATAGCTGGTTTTATCTCCATTTTCAGAGACAAGAAAGCAGAGGACCAAATTCACACAATTCGTAAACTGCAGAGGCCCAATTCAGACTCAGGCCTGCTGGTTCCAAAGCCTGTGGCTCTTCCACCACGACCCTACCATTACAGAGTAGGAAATCAACTGGTAATGGAGCTTGAAGGGCAACTAGAAGGTATAAAAATAATGTTGAAAAACAACTAAATGTTATTTTATTGTTTCTCACAGCGCAAAATTAAAGGCGACAAGATGCAGATCAAGAACACAGATAGAAAGGAAAAGGAAATGAAGGATTCTAGGACATTTTAGTGGAGATAAAACACCCAGTTCATTAAGTTAACCAGACGTTGAGGTACGTACTAAGAAAAGACAATAGGTACTCACGAGCCTTTAATAAATTAGGCCTCATAATCAGAAATAAAACATATCTGAGGATTAATTAAAGATCCAGGAGAAATCCAATAGCCATGATGAATCTTCTTCTTTTTTAACTTAACTATTAAAAACGATCTGTATTCCTCTTGTTCCAATTAGGTGCTTTGACCAATTGGTTCATAAGTTTTCGAACAGTTTAAACTTCAGCATGTGTTCACACTGCGAGCAGTAAAGCTTCCCATTGAGAGTGATGAAGATCATTATTGTCGGAGTCTGATTCACTTCTTACCCAGCGATTACACTGAAATGCCAATGCACACTCTAATGCCATTGAAAAATGACACCAGTGGCAGCCTTCTACTGTACAGGCTTTTGTAAACAATTGCAGTTAGTTGTGTATCTTGAGCAAAAAATAGACATTTGATAAACCTAGTTCAGAAGGCTTGAAAAGTTAAAGTGAATTCTAAATGTAGACTAGTAGCAAATGATGACAGCCAAGCCAGCATGACCTCGGTTGATTAATTTATAAGGATGCTGGTCAATGATTTTAACCAATAGCTATGCGTAGCAGAATCCTAATGGGATCTGTCTGTTAAAATCACATGAAGTCGGGCATTTGATTTATTTCGTAGTTTCTCAAAGCTCAATTTTAACTTCATACAAATAATGCATTAGTCACCCAGGATAAATGGCACATTGAATAAAGTTGTGATTTTGTCTGCATCTTGTAATCTGATTTGGTTAAGGATTACATCTGGCTTTGGAGTTTATTCCGAAATGCTTGTGGGTGGAGTGGGATCTTGACATATCCTGTTTCATATCTCATTTGATGAGACCAGGCCACACAGCCCTTTTCCTGCCTCTGGGTTTCCAAGATTTGTAAGGAGCATTCTGGTTTGGCAGCGGAATTGAGTACTACTGCATCTACTGTGGGACAGACACGAAAGGGTTTAACTACATTGCTACTCTAAGTACACTATTAGCCAAAAGATTCAGTTTATGAGATTGATTAAGTACGTTTTCCTACCCGGGGTACATTTTCTTCTCAAATAAATTTAGTAAAATTGCACGACAGCCACTAAAATTCACTAAAATAGTTCAAATGTGGGAAACCACCAGTCTTTGTTCAGGTGCCCTCTCCAGCCCACCATCTCCACTCTTGCCCTTGCCCTTGACCCTGGGGTGGGGGAGTCTTTTCCTGGTGCCACGACTGCTATCATGGCTGCACCAGGGGAGACTCATCTCTCTGAGCCTTACCACGTCATGCAAGATGCAATTTCAGGGCCAACACCAGACAAACTTGGACTCTGATCACCGTTATTTCTCTCTTCCATTAAGTTCATTGCCTTACTGGAAGATGGAAAAGGTGTCTATCCAACTGAAAAACTTTGAAATCTCTTCAGCCTGCTATTGCTAGAAAAAACTAGAAGTGGGGAGGTGTGTTTTCAATTCATGACTGCCTGGCAATCTGTGAGTTTATATTTTTTAAATATTAAACAAAAAAAAAAATTCCGGAGCAAGTTCATAGAACTTCTTGGACATCAAATAACTCTTAACAACGAAGGTAAATGATGAAGTATGGGGTAAAGTTTCCTTAAATTGAACATAATCATAAAAACTCAAGGAAAAGTAATATATTTTGCAAAATTTATGAGTATGTGTGGGGGGGGGAGCAGTTTGCAAACTTGACAACCCTCAATGCATCTGGCCTGGCACATTCCTCTCTGTAATGAGAACCTTATGGGGTGCTGGACCTGGGTTTTTTTCGTCAGGGCCTTCTCCCCAGGAGTATCGTAAATGATAGGCAAGTCAGAGACTTCATGGCTCGTGGCATTTTGCTCAGAGATGTTTTAGTTCAGCTGCCTCCACCCAGCTTCAGGGGCAGAAGTTGGGAAGAGGGCCTACTCATAAATCTTCACTGAGCTTTCAGGAATTTATTGCTCATTGTCGTTCGTAGGAACGAGAAAGGGGGAAGACATAGCGAGTGAACATGCCCTTGTGACTTTGTAGAAATGCTCCGGGTTCTTGGGGTTCAAGTGACTTTTCTTATTTGATAGGTGCACATCCGTTTAATAACAGCAACAACCAGAACCCCACAGTGGTGTGACTACCAGGAATGAAAAGTTGCATATTCAGAGACAAAAAAGAAAAAGTGTAGTATCAGCGTGAAGGGCATTTTTCCAGGTGTTTTCTGAGGCCTAAGCTTTACTTTTCTCTCCGCCCCACTCCCCACCCCCACACATACTGTGAACGTTTGAAAATTTATCCACCGTCCCAGTTGTGAACTTGGACCTTACATTCTTAAATGTGTGGGAGGGGGTGGGTGGAGGGTCGTGAAATACACATTTCAGGAATCCACATTGGCACCCTCTAGCACCTGGGCTTCCCTGAACTCAGTTCTGATGTGGCTTAATTCTCAAAAGAAATACTTCCAGAAATAATACTGCCTCTTAGTGGTGGTGGTTGGGGGCGGCAAAAAGTCTCCCCGTTGAACTAGCATCTGTACTGTTGATCCGTTCACTGCTACCGGCTCCCCTGGGCCTCTAAATACGCAGCCCTCCAGCTCGATCGCTTCCCTCCTCTTTTAAATTCCTGAGTTATTCCCGTAAACAGCTTAGTTACTGTTTTTACTGTTTTACTTGCTTCCTTGGGTAGGTCTATCAATGTCTGGAGCATCCTCTTATATCTGACAAATTTTCACATTTTTTCTTTTGGTCCTTTATTACTGATCGGGGATACTTACTGCCGTGTTCTGAAATGGGGGAGAGCCACAGCACTGCTTTCCGGGAGCCATTTCACTAATTCCTCCAGAAGACTGCTTGTGTGTTTGATGAGAGCATGTTGAAAACAGGTTGTAGTGGATGAGGCAGCTTACACTGAGTGGCTGAGGAGATAGAGCCAAATTAAGCTTCTGTCAAGGAAAAATAAGCAAATTTTCCCTTTCATGAGTCTATTTTAAAAGAGTAGTAGACAAGTTCCTCTATTTTCCTCACTGAGAAGAAGGGGAAATAGCATATGCAGGGGACAGCAGCCTTTAACATCTTTTGCAGGCTGTTCCAAGGCATTCCAAATTTCAGGTACGGAAATGTTGTGGCTAATGTAGATTTATGACCCATCAATTAAAAAGGAAAAAACCCAAGGAGGCATCTGGAATTTAAATTGTCGCATTATCAGGCCTTAATTTTCAGCTAAATGGAAAGACACTTGAAATTCTAGCTGTTTCGCTTTGGCAAGTTAAGCCACACTTGTTTATATTTCCAGTGTCATGCCCTTTTAGCATCATGGCTGTTACTTTGCATCCCTTTATTATGTATGGACTGGAGAAATAAGGCTCTCCGAGAACCATGTTTTTTTTTTATCATAATGATAATCTCCCATTTAAAAACTGACTTGTAAAAATCATAAAAACTGTAGAGTTATGAAAAGAAATACGATCAAGTTTCACGCATCAATGTGGACTAATTTAGTGGTGTGCAGGCAAAGTGATAAAATGCAGATACGGCTCCATTCTCATGCAGTGTGTAAAGAGGAAAAGGGATGCTTCTCTCAAGGCAGCTAATATTTTCCAGTGTATGTGTATATATATATATATGGGGGAATATATATAACCCCTTCAATTCATGCCACCTCTTCCCATCATATTCTCACTTCTCAGAACAACATCACCTCCCCACCCCACCCCAGCCCATCATTTCCCGGGGAGACTCAAGGCTAGTCCCATCCAGATATGCAGGTGGGAAGTGGTTGTGTCCAGAAGGCTGGTTTGGAGTGAGATGGAGCAGGGGTAGGCAGTCTTCTCCACCCCCTCCACCCCCCATACACATTTCTTCAGGAGAAGCTTGGTTGAAAAGCAGATCCTCAATAGTCCTTTACTGAGGCCTTCACCTCTGCATAGCCTCTTCTTTAATTGCCACAATGTGGGAACCCCAAAGGATCAAAAGACTAACAGGAAGTTTTCCAAGAGGCATCATTAACGCATGTTGAATCCTGGTGCCTCCTGGAAACTGGCCATCTCTTTCATGGTCGCCAGGTTGGCATGCCCTTGGCGTCAAACCTTCCAGTAACCCTGTGAGGTAGACAAGTTTATTATTTCCATTTTTTAAGCCGGGCAAATTGTGGCCCGGAGAAGCTAAGTCACTTGCTCAAGATCACATAGGTAGGTCATTGCAGAGCTGGGGTTTGAACCCTGCATTGGACTACTCCTCCTCAGAGACAAATCTCCAGATGTTGCTCCACATAGGCCACCTTTGAGCACACCACGATGTCGACGTGCTGAAAAGCCACTCTTCTTCTGGCTGCAGTTGTCGCTTCATCCTGCAAGGTGGAGGCTGGGTCCGAGAACCACCATTTCCCATGGACTCTGCCTCCTTGAGTCACCAGACTGTCCTTGCAGCCTGTGTGAGAAATCAGTGGCAGCTAACCCCCTGGCTTTGTGATGAGTGAGACCCTGACTGTTGTGTCTCCTGAACAGGGGGAGTGGGCAGTCATTCATTGATCCATCAAAGACATTTTGGGTGTCCACTACAGGGATACTCTGTTGACCGTGGCATAAATGATCAACCTTTGCCTAACTCTCATCCTCCTTTAAGTATCTAACCGTCTGATCAATCCCTGCAACCAGAAGGCTCTTCATATATCACCTTGGGCAGGTATCATGCCAACTCTTTACGATGACTAAAACAGATGCTGCTTTCCGGGTCCTCGCAGTCCACCCTCTGTACCTCTGTGCTCTGATTCATGCTGGAGATGTGCGTGAAGGAGATCAGCATGAGAGAGGGGGGTGATTGGTTGGAGGCTCAGCAGTCCATTTGCAAAGATGCTATTCTGAAAGGGCTTGAGTCATCAGCCATCTTTTGAAACGCATGGCCTAGGCTGTCTAGCTTCCTTCGTGGCTGTGGGAAGCTGGGGCTGACCCAACCTGGCCTTGAATCATTTTCTTTTCAGTGTCTATTACTCGTTATTTCCACCTGTTGCACAGGAGGGAACTGGAATAAAAAATTTCCATCCCCTATGATATGGCACCCTATTCTTGACTACTGAAACTCTGCAGTCGGGAGTCACCAAATCATTTCCTGTACTGCACTATCAATGAATTATTGCACACCCCTGAATGCAGCTGTATAGTATGAGTTCTTTTTGCCAGAGACCCTAAATTAGAAAAAAATTTGGCCCACAGCATGTCATAGCTATTAACATCTTAGGGGGTACCCAAAGATGATTAGTGTCTTGTCACCAAATGGCATTTTATAAATATTTAGCTTAGAATTGAGACTAAAGACTGCTCTTGATTTGGGGCCATGTATGTGTACGTGTGTGATTTCAGGCCTTTAAGGAGACTTTAGATTCCATTTTGGTTTGGTCTGGTCATGGCACTGGAGTATGGATTTTGCTGATCAGACCCAACAGAGCCAGCTGTTTTCTTCTAGAGGGCCACCTTGTCTAGCAGCGTGGGTGACATATGACAGCCTTTGGGCAGAGAAGTTTATCGTATTTAATTGGGCAGAGGTCTGCTGTATTTGCAATGCTTCATCGGCAAGAGAGGGGAGGTTATCTTGTAGAGTTGTAGGTAGACGAGTATATATGTCTTGGGTCTCAGCAGAGCCTAAATGCCGCTTATCAGGAATGTTGTAGAGGGATTCCAGCATTAGATAAACGTTGAACTCCATGACCTTGCAGGTGGTTTCATGACGAGTTTTTGTGATGCTTAAAAATCCCTGAGGAGAAAAGCTGCAGTAGAGGCCACGGGCCATGAATCTCAAGACTTGAAATTGTCAGAAAATAATGTTCAAATCGAATCACATTAACTCCAATTTAAATTCTAGAAATATCGAGCTTCCAATATTTTGCCTGATTTGGGAGAATGGTTGGGAAGAATCGAAGAAAGTCTGTTGCACCATAAAATATAACAAGCAATGAAAACAACCTCACAACTCCAAAATGAAAAGATTTTTTTAAAAAATTACAAGAATTGGGAATCACTGACTTATATATATATATAGCCGTCTGTTACTTTTTGGCTCATTTGTGAGCTCAACGAATGGAATCCTTTAATTACTGTTGCCTCTTATTGGCATTTTAACGGCACCTTATATAAATTGTCACAGTGAAAGTTGGTCACTGCTCTCCCAGACTTCCTCACTCTTGTGTTCCTGTGCAGGGACCGGACTCTGTTTGGTTATTGACATGCTTGTTACAGAAGTCTAGAACCATCCGCTGGGTCAGAAGTGAGATGTTAAAGTGTTCGCAGCAGAGAATGTGTATTTATCTCCCTCTGATTTACTCACTTTCTGTGTGCTTTCAAAATAAAACCGAAGCATCTTACTCTTCTTTGTTCATAACATCATGGAATAAATACTTTAGTCTTTAAATGCCTTCTTAGTGAAACCACTTGTAGCAATTTCCAGTTCAGTTTGGTTATTTAGTAAATGTCTCCCACTCATGTTACACATGAGTATAATAAAAAGCTGAAGAAATCATGTTCGAGCTGGGCCATTCAGAGATCTGTGTGTGTGTGTGTGTGCGCGTGCTAACTGTAAATTCTAGGTTTTTGTGAAACTTGAACTCTTAATGTATATGGTCCTGATACCCCATTCCACCCACCACTCTCCACAAACTCACAAAAAGGGCAACCTTTTTGTCTGGTTGTGGGCTGTTTTGTCTAAATAAATTATAGCATTGTTTTCAATGTTCTTTTTCTTTTTTAGAATGAAATAATCAATACCAGCTGCTCTGAACACTTGTGTATTTAAAGGGAAAAATATATAGTACCAGCTTATATCTGACATGCTTCAAAGAGTGGACTTTAACTCTCCAGCATTTTAAAAACGTCTAAAATCCCTTACTGTCCAGGAGGGACACACCCAGCTGCATTGTGGGTTTGCTGCTTGTCTAGAACTATTTTCTAAGGGCTTTAAATTCAGTGAAAGCCCCAATGCATATTGCCCCAAGTCCTCTTTCCCTCTTTAATTTTGAGATCCCTGTACATTTGGAGGGAAATGTAATCCATGTGTTTCTGATTCATTTACACTTCACTCATCAGAATTTTGTTTTGTAAGAGCCATTTGATGTTCAAGAAGCTTTTGTGTGTTTTTCAAACACGCCTTTTCAAAGTTTCCCCACCACCCCCACTCCTGCTCCCCATAAGAAATTCATATTTTGCTGAGGACTAAACAAGCAGATGCCCAGCCGGTGTCGTGTTCGGTTCCCAGTTCCTCAGTCCTAGAGTGCCAAGGGGCTCTGGGCTCCCAGGTTTTTGTGCTGGGTTAGCTGACTTGGGCAGGTTGCCATCCTCTTCTGTTTTTTTTTTTTGTTTTGTTTTGTTTTGTTTGTTTGTTTGATGTACTGGGGCCGGGGATTGAACCTGGGACCTTGTTAGTGGGAAGCTGGTGCTCAACCACTGAGCCACATCGGTTCCCCTCAGTTGGTTTGCTTGTTGTTTTTGTTTTTAGGAGGCACTGGGAACCGAACCCAGGACCTCCCATGTGGGAAGCAAGTGCTCAACTGGTTAAGCCACATCCGCTCCCCTGGGTCTTCTTAATAAATCTAAAGGGAACGGGAAATGGGCTCCCCTTGACCAGAAATTTCATCGAAGAAAGGCGTTCATCCAATTTGTCATCTGAAATAAAACGTCCAAAAGTGGAAATAACTTCCATCCCACGCCTATAGAGCATATTTTACTTTAGATGTTGAAGTTTTGTTTTTTTAAATTTCAATTACTTCACCTACAGTTACTTCCTTTTCTTTTCTATTTAATAAGGGAGCTGATGGAAAATAAATCAGAAACAGTTTTGACAATTCTCTTTGATTGTTGCTGGTGGCTCTGGACTTTTTTCCTAAAGTAATTTGTTTATGGTTACTATTACAAAACCCTTTGACAGCCCCCTTCCATAATGACCCAACGAGTGCCCCTAAGAAGAAGTCTTTGTGTGGCAGTCAAACAGATTAGTGGAGCATAAAGACGGCATACATGGGGAAGGCCAGGAGAGTCATTTGTCAATGCCTGACCCAGGATGCACTTAAAATGAACTTTGGATCGAAGCTGTCCTAAATCTGCCTCCCCCTCGCAGGGTGGCAGGCGTGTGAGTGTGTGAGAGGGCTCACCAGGTAACATCCGAGGGAGCCTCAGATGGTGTCACCGTCACCATTCCTAAACCCTGTGACCCTGGAGAGGACTGGATCTGTGCAACCTCAGAGTTAATTCAGGTATAACTCCCCGTAGTTCAGCAGCCTGAAAATAGGAAAAAAAAAAAAATCCTCCTTTGCCTTGATCTTGCTAAAAAGTTCTCTTAGAAAAGACCATGTTTGCCTTCAGTAACGATGACTGCAGCATATTTTATAGGAGATGGTTTTGGTGATCAAGGAGACATTTCCGCTCTATCGCATAAACTGTAAGAAGGTGCCTGGACCAAACGATATTTCAATTTGTTTTTTTAATATCCTGGGATTTCTGTAATTAACGGTACCGCCCTTGCTTAGATTTGCCGTGATGTGAAAGCCAAGGGTGAAATTACCACCTGGATTCTCAGATTTGACCTGATCCATAAAGTCTTATTTCTGTAGCGTGGGAATATGTGGATTCAGAGTAAACAAGGAAGAAGAAAAGAAGTCCAATGAGTTGCACCTGGGACTCTCTTGGGTCATGTTGGTGGGACCGGGTTCTGGCCAGTGGCATGAGCTTTCTGCTGCATTCAGGCCACTGCCAGGAAAGGGCCCCCGACAGGGGCAGAGAACTTCTAATGAAGCTTCTGCCAGAGCGCTGGCATTTATCCCCAGGTGGCCAGCCAGTCAGCCAGGGCCTTTGGGCTCTCACAACCTGCCCCTTGGGTTCCTTTTGCTAAAGTGGCCCTGAAAAAGTTCTGATGCAAAATAGTCAGAGGAAGCATGGTTGCCCCTGTTGGACCTAAAGCCCTCACTTCTCCAAGGATTGCAGGTGCACGGCACGCTATGTTTAACTCTGTGGGCTGACGCAGAAGCGGTTAAGAGGGCTTGTGAAGGCATTTGTGTGGGCTGGGCTGACCAGCTCTCCTCGACGGTCCATGTGTTGCTAGGAACAATTTCACATTATGTGTATGTCCTTGTACATTTTGCGCTAAGAGGTAAGATTGGGCTTTCTGGGCATGTGCTCACTTTTTAACGGAAACAAGCATGCATTATGTGTACAAAGCAAGGGGAAAAAAAGGTCTTTGAGGGAAAACTTCAGTTCCTTCCTGCCTGGGGAACGGGCTGCAGGGACCGTTTCAGTTTCGTGTTCACGATTTTACTATTTGTTCTAGGGTTCCATTGAGTGGGAGGTAAACTTTCAGTGCACATCGGCTCTTTCAAAAGACATTGAGTGTACAATTGCTGGGACGGTTGCTTTTATATCATTGCACAATTGCACAACAATTTCTTATAAGTGTGTATTTAGACTGACTCAGGCTGGGCAGAAGTGGTATCACTAGCCTTGTCCTCATTTTTACAACAAAACAAAACAAAGTGATTTTACTAAGAGAGTCCTATCTTGTTATTACCACATTTATATTGTCATTTATTGCAAGTTAAGCCTTCTTCTGGCAAATATTCGCTTAGAAATATTCCAGTACCTTAGTATAAAGAACGGGACTATATGATCACAGATACACACAAGAGAATACACACTAATAAAAGCAGCGACCGAGGCGGAGAAATCATGCAAGTTTTCTGAAGTCAAATTTTGCGTCAGTGGCAGCGTTGAGAGTTACATCTCCGAAGCCAGACTTCAGCTCCAGTGACTAAAACACTTGCTCCCTGAAGCGTCTTTGTGGAATGCAGGAGTGATGCATATGCATATAAATCTTTGTTAAGGGGAATGAGAGCTATCATTGCAACTGTTAATATTAATATCTGGCTATGATCAATATTAATTACCAAATGAGCATATCACAGGCCAATAGATAGATCTAGATTCTGCAAGTGATTAAAATTATTTTTTTTATTTTTAAGTGAAAACGTTAAGTCGTTTTAACGACTTAGCTTTGTAGTAGTGACATAAAACATACACATGTCCACATACCCCATTCATGTAATTAAACTGACTTGTCAAACATACTGATGCAGATAATCTCAGAAACGTGTGGGAGAGAGGATTAATTAATTCAGAAGCATGTAAATACTAAAAAGTTTGTCAGCCTCCTTGCATTATACATTTGCTCTTCCATGTATGATTTGTGACAGCTTAAGGACAGATGGCCTAGTGATTTACAACTCTGACTTCAATTATGTACTATGTAGTTCAAGTGAAAATAACTTTCTTGCAACACAGAGAGACATGTTAGCAACCATTTTCTAAGAAGTGTTTTGAAATTAGGATGAAAGTCGAAGCCTACTTCGTTTGAGTTCATGCAAAAAAAATTTGCAACACCCGTTCATAAAAGAGTCTCCAAACATTCATCTCTGTTACGTGGCAGTTTTTAAATTGTGCAAGCTTAAAAGTGAATTATAGCTGCTTTTCTTTTCTCTTTTACATAACTCATAGCAGATATTTCTGCCCTGTTACCATTTCAGAAAATCCTTGGATCCAGTTCCCCCAGATTGAGAAGGAAATGACATGTTCTTCAGGATAATCATTTAGGCAGGGGTGAGGAGGATGGTAAAGGAGAGAGACTTCTTTTCTGTGTTTCGACTTGTAAAGGCACCCCACCCTTCTATTTTCAAAGTGGCTCTTAGCTATTAGGCCTGGTGATTCTCACTCAAGGCATGGGTTCTTATAGAAGAAACCCCATCTCTTGCCAATTAACCTTATCTTGTGCACCTTCTGTTGAAATCTGTGTGTGTGTGTGTGGTTTAAGGTTCATCTGTATCCCTCCTTCCGACCATAACCTAGACTTTGAATTTGATGTGGGGGGGCAGTATAAATATAAATATGTGTTCCTATAGGGAAGAGGTGGCAATGTATTTTTTGCCTTTCCATTTTTAATTTGTCCATTCCAAATACTGTTCCAGCAGGGTCTGTATGATATTACACTTTCCAGAAAATATTCTATTTTTGTGGGCTAATGGTGAAGTTTACTTTTCACTTTTTTCATTGCCTTTCAGATGAGTACTTCCCCAGGAACTTAGTATTAAAATTTGCCTTTCCAAATGTACCATATGGAATTCCCAAAGGAAATTATTTTTAAAGTGTCAGTCTCACTCATGGATTTGGCTGTACAGTCGAGTTCTTTTTCTAGCACTAACCACTCCCCCATTTAAAACATTTTCATAAATTAAGATGCAGAGAAGCTAAAAAAGGTTCCCTGAGTACTTGATTTCCATTAATATTTAGTCATGCGGAATTTTCCAGAATGTCCCCATCTTAAAGGGAGTGCAGAAACAAAGCCTAACTGACTACTTATGACAATCTAGGAAGCCAGGTATAAAGAACACTTTTCCACTCTCAGGACTTTTTTTTTTTTAACACAGTGAGTAATTTTATATTCAGGATGCTTGTGCCCTGCCTGCCAAAGAGCAGGCAGCAGGCAGCATGGGATTCCTTTTTGCTAGGGGTTGCAACTGCCACCTCACCATTTGGAGTCACGACTTATAAAGTACTCAGTCTACTCTGTTGACAGCTATCGTGGGCAGCTCTCTCTCTCTCTCTCTTTTAAGTGTTGTTCCAAAAGAACAAGTTTTGAGAAATTAGGTCAGTAGAATTTTCTAGTATTTTTGGAATGTAAATTAGCTGTACAAAAAAGCCTCAACTGCAGTTGTAATTGTAGCCTGTTAAAACTGAAAAACAGAGTTGTCAGAATTCTATTAGGAAAAATAGTTCTGGTAATATTTTCCTGGTATATTGACCCTGCTAACTGTATAAAAGAAAATAAGTACAAGATTTCATTTATGTGTATGTGTGCGTGCTGAATGCATGATAACTTTCCTTTCCTTCCTTTCCATAACTGAGCATAAGTCATTAAAAGAGCTTTGACGTAACATTCAGAATCTGACCTCCAGCCAATGTCAATATTATATAGCTAATATTGACTTTAATCAAAAAGGTCTGGCTAATGTTAAAGTTTATAAGAACAAATACAATTTTTAACACTTATCACTAGCTTACCACTCTACAAGTATGTGGGTAATGATCTCAGCCCAGTGAACGAACCAATTCTCAGCAGAGAGTGGTGCCATTTGTCAGATTTTGGCATTTGGCTTATCTGTATGGTATCTGAACAGTTTCTATTTCAATAATCAGGAGACTCATAATCATGCATTAGGTTTTTGGCTATAGATTGTAGCACTGTCTACTGATATAGCCATAAAGAGATTGATATTAAATGTAACAAGTTAATACTTTAGTAAGTTTGTAGGATTGTTAAAAGGGAGAATGGCAGAAATCGAAACGTAAACATTGTAAGCATTAGAAACATAGCCAATTGTAAAGTGAAATGCACAGGGAAAGAGAGGAGTGTTCTGAATGATTCATCCATGCTGGAGAAGAATTAAGGAAGCAATGGTACTTGATTCGTCTATGTCATTTCTCCTCCCATGGGGTCCCAGTGTCAGTGGGCTCAAATGACTTAAGACACGTCTGGAAGTCATCAGGCCTCCACAGAGCCCCAGATCTTGCTTGCAAAATTCTGAACTTCCACAACTCTCAAATAGCCAAGGTACACCAGTCACAACTCTAGACAAAATCGGAGATACAACGAGAGATCCCCAGATGTTAAAGAGAAGCAATCGTGGTGTTGGTTTTGACTCAATAAAATGACTTGCAGTGAGCAAGGAAACGCTAGCAGACATGGAATAGGAAATAAGTTTAAAAAGCTGGCATTCTATTGCGAGAGAGCTTTTCCTTCTCCTCCATTTATTTACTCATTCATTCATTCAGTCAGTCAGTCAGTGGATTCTACTTTTATCCAGTGGGTTATAATCCATTCCTTTTGTTAAAAAATTATTAGAGAAGTTGTGGGTTTACAGAACAATCATGCATAAGCTGCAGGATTCCTATATACTGCCCTAAAAATAACACCTTGCATTGATGTGGAACATTTGTTACAACTGATGAAAGCCTAATTTTATTTTTAAAAAATGTTGCGCTAATTGTAGATCCATATGCCATTGTAAGAAATAATACAGAGTTCCTGTGTGCTCTTACCCAGTTTTCTCCAATGGTAACATCTTGCAAAACTATAGGACAATGTCACAATCTCATTATTTATTTTGATGCTCCAATTGCCCCAGACTTGACTGCTGGGAGCTTCTTCAAGTTGATTCCTGTATCCTTTTGTTTGTAGAGCACTTCCTTCATTTCTGGCACAACAAGATACTCCAGGCTCATTTTGTACTTTCTCTGCTCAGACCTGGAATCGACCATTTCTCTTAAGAGCCCTGGATCCTTTTATTGGAAAATTGAATTTAGAAAGCAAGGTCTGGGGGCTAGGTGTACGTGTTTTTACTGGGGCATTGTTGTTTCTAGGCCAACTCAGCAGAAAGAGTTGGTAAAAACACACAGACACACATGTAGATCTATTTCTATATCCATCGGTATATATATTGAAATACCATGAGCTTATACTGACACCACCAATTCCATTCCAGGCATCCTCCTTTCCTTATTGACAACTCCCTTCTTTAAAATTGAGAACCTGGGTCTCAGTAGCCACCACGTACTTCTTTATTTGCTCAGTCCAAACTTGCTAGCCAACACCATGGTGAAAAATTGATTCAGGCAAAAATCGTCGACAGATTCTAAAACTGGTGGGTGAAAGTTTGAGGAGTAATGAGATATTTATGTAATTTCAAAGTCTCTTCCCCACAAAATATTTCTGAACAGCAATGGAGAAGTTTCACGCTGGAGAAATCTGATGGACACCATCTTAACCAAGTGGTCAAAGTTACCGCCATCGGTATTGGGACAAGTTGACATCATGTCCCTCCTGAGATTAAGTACTGAAAAGGACACAATATCAATTCTGTGTTACTCCTGCCAAGAATATATAAACTGAAACTATTCCCGAGGAAACATCAGTCAACAAACCCGCATTGAGGAACATTCTACAAAATAAGCACCCCATAGTGTTAAAAAATGTCAAGGTCCTGAAAAACGGAGAACTGAATAACTAACTGTTCTAGGGTAAAAGATCCTAAAGAGATTTGGCAACCGAATGCAAGACACGATCCGAGATCAGGTCTGGACGTGTTTTTTCTTTTTTTTTTTTTTTTGGTATAAATGACAAGATTGAGATGATTGACACAATTTAAATACAGTTGGTAGATTAGACGATTAGATGATAGTAGAATAGCAGTGTTAATTTCCTGATTTTGATAATTGTATTGTGGTCATGTAAGAGAATGTGTGTGTGAGAGAGAGAGGGAGGGGAGGGAAGGGAAAGGGAAGGAAAGAGAATGATACATCACATGTGGCAAAATGCTAGCAATTAGGGGGCCCTGGTGAAGGAGATACAAACTTTTGGATAATGTACTTGCAACGATTTGGTAAGTTTGAACTCTTTTCAAAGGAAAAATGTTTTAAAGAGTAGATGGGAGATGTTCTTTTCTGCTCATTTACCACAGTCATTTTCTGGGCCAGTAATGGAGTCCCTTCTAAGCCACCTGAGACTATCTTGCCTGCTTGCCCTGACTCTAGGGCTGGTTCCATTCCATATCCCATGTTTCCTCTTGATGTCATCCTCTTCCAGCTGCAGAGACCACTTGCCTTTCCATGGCTGAAGAGAGTGGTGCGGCTGCCAACAGGAGGTGCTGTCCTCTAATTGCAGATTTCAACTTCCTTGATATACCCAAAGTAGCCTAAGGCAAGGAGCAGTTTGTGCCGGGAGAAGAGCAGGCTATTGTAACTTAGCTTGCTTCTTAAATCTGCCTTCCCGAAAAGGAAGAGCAAGAAGGCCAATTAAAACAACCGAATTTGCTAATTGGATATTTATGCACACCTCACTTTATGCATTTTATCTACTTTGGGAAAACTGTAGCACAAGCCCTATGTTAGTAAATTGAATACTATCTTTAGCTTCTCCTGGTAGGCTTCCCATTTAAAGGGGAACAGAGGTCAATTCTTTTATTAAAAAGGGCATCCCTTCCTCTTTTTATAAAAGGCAGTGTTTTCTGTGCTCATCTGCCTTTAGGCGTGAGGGGCACAGATCTGTTGGAGAAAACCTCACCGTGTTCTTGTCGTCCGGCCTAGACCTTAGGCAAACTCCTGGCCATGTGGTCTTGAAAGGGAGCATGGAAACTGGCGTTGCGGGTAATGTTTATAGGGATCATCTGGGTCAGGAAAGCTTCCCAACTACGGAGAGTATCCCCATCACATTTTGGATCCTTTTCAATTTTTTGGTGTTTTTTTAAAAAGCAGTTAAGAGTTTAAAATGAGTATTTCTAAAAGAAAATTGCCCTTCCCTAACTCACTTAAACCCGTCTATTTAAAAAGCCACGTGGATGTTATTTGCTTTCAGAATATTACACAGTTGAGTATGGAGTCTGCTTCAACTTCAGCTTGTTGAGTAAAAGTCGCCCCTATTTATTTATTTATTTATTTATTTATTTATTTATTTATTTATTTATCTTTTTTATTTTTCATTTTTTAAATTTTTTATTGTGGGTAAAAATCAAATTTTTCACAATACATTCCAATATTTGTAAAATGATCTATAAATATATATGCATATATGTGCATTTGCTTACAAAAATGTTATTTACATATATATAAATATATTTTAAGAGGTGCTTAGATTACCTAAAATATTACACGGAACCCACTGGGATTCCCATGTTCCCCACCTCCCACACCTCCCACCACATCCCACACAAACATCCCCCACAAGTGTGGCCCACCACCCTCAATGGACTTACACATCCTGGGGCCTTGCCACCAACCATAGACCACAGTTCACACTGTAGACCACACTCTCTCCCACTCAGTTCTGAGTGGTGTGTGCTGATTTAAAATGGCCTACATCCGTTGCCACAACAGTACTCAGGACAACCTCCAACTCCCAAAGAAGCCCCTGTATTTCAACTGCTCATCCCCTCCCTACCCCAAAAGTGTCAAGTGGCCACTGGCTCCACCTCATTGTTATAATTTCTTGCATTGCTAGAATCACCATATGTGAACAAGAGAATACCATCAAGTCCACTCTAGTCCATAGTTCTTCCCCCAATCCAGATGGGACTGGGATGGTGATGTCCACTCCAACTCCAAGTGAGAGAGGGCTTATATCCCATGGATATGGTGGGTGGGATGATCCTGCCTGCAGATGCAGGCCCTCTCCATCCCTGGGATGGCCATTTCCCATCGTTGTCTCCTCACCAGGTGACTTGGATGAGTCCATTGAGCTGTAGGGTAGGAGTTGCAGCTCCACCTAGATTTCATGAACACCTGGCACATAGGTAGGCGGGAGGCTCCAGTCTCTGGAAGTATACCTAAAAACTCCAGCATCACATATAGGTTTGAATAGAAGGGACTGGTGAACCATGTGCAGGGAGGACTTATTTGAGTCCAATTCTGTCACTCTCAGGAGCACAGATTCCAAAGTAGAGCCCACTGATAAGACATCAATCTCTGGGGCTATCCCCCTTTATATAGGACCTGGGTGTCTCCAGAGCCCTCAGGAGCCCCTCTGTGTGGGGTGATATCCACTTTGGTGTTCTATGAAATCCTAAGTCACCCCTATTAAAAAAAAAAATCGTAGCTATCTGAGCACATCCATACAAACACCACTCAAAAGAGTGATCATTTATTTTAGGGAGCCTGCTTTAGCAACTTCTTCAGTTTTCCTTTTCTGGGGCAAAGAGTTGAAAATCATAACTTAGAATTATTTTGACAACAATTTTGTTCCAGATCCCACATCTGAAATTTCACTAGCCATCAAGATGTGCACACAGACCACTGAAAGAAATGTAGACCTGTTGTCTCCTCCAAAGATGGTAATGGAGGTGGACAGCCGTGTAGTGGCCAGACCATTTTGTGGACCTTCTCAGTTAGTAAGAAAATCTGTGCTGGCCCAGGGGTGGCTTGGACGGGTTGGGGGGTAGATAGATAAGCATAGCCTTATGAGCTTCTCCTTCCATCCCGTGACCATGATGAAATGAGGCAGGGTGTTGCCACTGAACGAGCCCCAGACTAGGGGACCAGAGGCTTCTTTGGTGGCAGCAATGACACTCAGAAACGGACCGGCTCTTGGCCTTAGCTTCTCCAGGGGAAACAGAGGCTTTCTCAGGCACCTTTTCTGTTTCTATGAAATGGCATCTTCCTGCCCATACCCCAGGTGTACATAGACACACACAGCAACTGGGTAATCAGTACACGAGTAGATGGTGCCTGTGTTGACATTTCTGTTCTCCACCTAATCATTTGTTTGTTTAACTGGTGGTTGTTAACATATCAAAACTGAGCTGGAAAACTGTGATAGATTGGGTGTGTGTTTATTCTCTTGTCTCTGATGCGAAATGGTTTTTTAACAACAGCCTTTTGATGTGCAAAGATCCCCCAATGAGGTTAGAGGAGCAAATAAATTATGCAGAGGGTAGGCGTGCTCCCACCACATGGCAAGCGGCTTTGAAGTTTCAGGCACTCTCACAACTAGGTTTCCCACCCAAACCATGAGGCATCTTCAAAACCCACCCAGGAGCTCCTAAATATTTACAGGTGGTTGCTTGTAAAGATGATGAAAACCAAATAGCAACTTTTTTGCATTACCTTTGGGGTTGGGAAGGAAACGACATCAGCTAAAATGCTGAGGAGGCAGCAGGCAGGTTCTGGAGCCACACTGCCTGAAGGTTGAAGGCCAGCTCACTTCACCCCTTTGTGCCTCAGTTTCCTCAACTATAAGGAGAGTAAAATACCCGTGTCCATCTTGTGGGGTGGTAGTGACTGTTGAACAGGCTGATATGTACAAGGGCCGAGAAGTGGGTCGCTCTTTTCAAATAAAAGTAGACTTGCTATAATAGTGCTAATTATTATTATATTGTTATTATATAATCTTGTGCCTGGCATATGATCTACTGACTCCATATTATTATTATTACTGCAAAAACTATCACGCCATTAAAATGCCTGGGAATCTCCCATTAGGTTGTGCTGGAAATATTTCTCATATAGCTGACTTGGCAGATGTTGCCTTGAGGTGATTTTGTGGACTGTGCATAACTCCAGCATATCTATTCCCCTCCCATGCCTTCCTGTTTTCATATAAATGGACCCCGCACATGGAGATCCCCTTGCTCTGACTGCAATTCCTGGAATTGCTTTTTATTTTATTTATTTATTTATTTTTTTTATTATGGGTAAAAATCAAAATTCTCACAATACATACAAACATTTGTAAAATGATATATAAATATATATGCATATATGTGTATTTGCTTACAAAAATGTTATTTATATATATATATATACATATATTTTAAGAGGTGCTTAGATTACCTAAAATATTACACGGAACCCACTGGGATTCCCATGTTGCCCACCTCCCACACCTCCCACCACATCCCACACAAACATCTCCCACAAGTGTGACCCACCAACCTCAATGAACTTTTTTTAAAAGGCTGCTTGCAATGTCTAGTATAGTTAAGCTGCAATACCCCATGTTACCAGCAGGTGCTGCCAACTAACACATGACACGTTGCAGTCTCCAAATTTTGAAGATTGGAAGCTTGGAATTCAGGGAAACAAATTGGTGCCATACTTATTAAACGAGCAAATCGAAAGTTGTGGAAAAGGAATTGGCCTACAATTCATGCCTGTAGGTATGTACCCTGACTATCCTTGCGAGAGAATTTTAAAACCTAAAATCTCCTGTTCTCGCCTGTTCAAACATTTTGCAAATGTTTGAGTGCCTGCTGTCTACAAGGTGCTCAGCTGACTGCTGTGGAGACCAATGAGAAGGAAAATGGGAAAACAGACATAACTTTGCTGTTTTTTTCTTGTTTCCTTAGGCACATACAGGAAAAATTCAGTCAAGGAATGGTTTTAATGGCAGTTCATGCAAATAGAGCTTCTATTAAAATGGGCTTTCTTTATTCAAGATATTCCAGGCAGATTAAAACAAACAAAAAAAATAAAAACATAGTAAAAGTCTGAGCATGATATTGAAATGCACCTTGCACTGATGAGGTGGAGGCAAACCCCATTACTACAGTTCTCTCCAACCCATATATGAAAAAGTCTTTCCAAAGCACTGTAGATACTGGGAGAGCTGAATATTCAGCTTCACAAAAGAAGGCACTTAAGCTTAGTACTGATCCAGATAAACGGAAAGCTCATGTTCTGGAGCTCTGAATATTTTCCTATTTTATCTTCCATGTAGCACTGATATTTCAAACCACATTTTTTTTCCCAACCTGCCCTTTAACCTGGACCTTAAATAGAAAATATAGTATTCATTAGCATGGATAAGCATCTTCAGCAAAGCTGCCCTCGGTTCCACTGGAGTAAGAAGAATGTAAATATGTATTCATATGTGCACGACTGTTTCCTACAGGTAAAGCATGAAGTAGAGGGAGGAATGTGGGACTCTCTGAGCCTCAGTCTCTTTATCTTCATAATGGGGTTGTTATGAGGGCTCAAGGGGCAATGGAAATGAAAGCATCTAGAGACTGTTAAACAATATACAACTGTGAGGGGGTTAAGGGGTTAGAGCTTTTCCAAGTCTTGGTTTTAGTTTTGTTACAGCTATAGAACATCTGTTCTGTCTACAAGGTAAGTTGGAAATACTTGTATTTTTCATTACCAGGGCTCTGGTATTTGGTTGCTTTAAAAGCTAAACAACTCGGTTGGATTTCCTCCATTTTTATTTGTTTTTTTGTTTTTGGTAATGGTTGTGTACACATGTGGGGAGAATATTTCCAAGAGATCATGAATTGCCCTTTTTAAAAACATAAAATATTGGGCTAATGTCTGCCCGTCTTATTTATTCAAGTGTTAGTCATACTCTTTAATGGTGGTTTTTAATCAGTTCATCATCATCACCAAAAGCACATCGTTGAAATCTAGATTTAGTAACTCAGCAAAGGCAGAACACACAAATTGACATTTGTGTGTTTTCTTGAGTCCCATTTTGTGCAAAGCTAACTTAAGATGCCAATGACTCACGAAACATATTGTTTAAACATGTTCAGATTGCTAACAGACCATACTGTTATGCCTTTTACATTCCAATAAACCATATGAAAATGCTAATTATTGAGTCTACATTAATTTGTATAAATTATGCAAATTGAGTAGCAATTAAGCACAACTGCGGTTGAGGTGGATTCCATGCTATTTTTTGACTTAATGTTGGACTGACATAGACTCTGTTCACTAAAATAAATTGTTTTATTGTTGAGTGTTTACAAAGCAATTGCTGATGGTAATTGGTTGTAGATGACACTATTGTGCATTTCAGGAAGATTTATTTCACCGTGTGCACCACAACCAAAACACCCACACAGGAAGAACCATCAAGGGATAGCTTTATGGCAGTTCATTCAGAAAAAGCAGGGCTTCTGTCCATTAGAATAGGCATTCTTTATTGAAGCTGTTGTAGAAAGATGGAAACAGACAGGTAAGGGAAGGGAAATGGAAAACACTTGGAGAGATACAGTTATAAGAATATTTTAAAGAAGTAGAATTTAGCAAGGGGTCAAGGCATCTCATTCAGTTGTTAGAGCAGAATGCCAGGAAGTAATTGTGTTCGTAGATGTCTCCTAGGAATATGGATGAGAAATTCAGCCCTGGTTTGGTTAAACCAATCGTGTATATTTTGCTGTGGTACATCATATATCTTTTTGACACATCACTCAGACAGACACCCATATTCAAACTGGATAGTGTGTCCTGACATTTGGGTGTGTGTGTATTTAACAGTGGGTGGGAAACTATCTTAATACAGTACCACATGTTTAGCTAAATTATTAAGTGTCAGCGTCTTGGGGGCAGCCCAGCCAATTTTCAGTGGTGTTTTCACAGAAGGCTAATTCTGGAAGACCTCATCCCTCTCCATTTCTCCAGAAAACAGGATCAGCAATCACACTTTATGACTGCTGATCAGAACTCAAGGCCAACCATATTTCTGTCTCTGGGATTCAGATTGGGTTTTTCAGATGCAAAGGTTAAACGCATTGATGCAGTCGTTATGAAAGGAAAATAAATCTTTCCTTTCACCGAAAATTATTGTGCAATAGGGTGTGTAAATTATGATTTGCAAGTGTGGTAACGGCTTTAAGGTTGAAGCACGGCATTGCGGTGATGAGTCGATCATGTCACCCTTTGGTAATTTATTTCATTTTAGTTTCTCTAATCGTCAATGAGCTTGGGGAATCTAGATTCATAGCAAGAACTCTTCCTGAGTGTTGAAACGAAATAAAGAGAACACAGTGTGGAATTTCCACTAGATCATATTGATGCCGTTATTCTAATGAGAACTTGAGTAAGACAAATCTAGAAATTGATTGGTTTTACTGGCTTCATAAATGTGTTTTCCATAATCTCCAAACCCTCTTTCATTTGCCTGGGCTTAAAACATATCAACATTCTGAAAAATTTGAAGAGCAGATCATTAACTTCAGTACTTGCTACTTAATATCTTCATAATGAACGATAAATCTCTTAAAGGACTTTATTTCAGTTTAAATTTTATGGTTCAAAATGTAGTCCTCTAAGTCCCTTGGTTTTCTTTGACCAACCACACTTAATTAAAAATCCCCATTGTTACTTTTGCAGCGTTTTTGTTTCCCTGACAGGTCCACTGGGGGAAACATGAGGTTTTAAAGCCAGGTCTGCACTTTGAAAATTTAATTCACACTAGCTCATTAGGCCAGTTAGAGCCAAAAGGATTCAAATAGAATTCTACCTCCAGAGGAAGCTGTGCATAGCAATGTGGGTCAAAACCTCCTTGTCGCCTCTCTCAGCTTAAACTAGAATGACGGTGGGCCAAGTCTTTGGTACTGAGCTAAGAGTCCAAAGGCCTCTGCCCAGGACCAGCCTCATGACTTAAGGCAAGTTATCCGAACTCACTGTGCCTTGGCACCCTCGTCCGAGGCTTTTGTGAGGCTCCAGTCATATACTTAGGTGAAAGCTCTTTGGAAACCTTAAAGCGATATATAAATAGCAAGAGTTGAGACTTGGTGAATAGATTAAAGTGTTTTAGGGCCAGCATCACGTGTTGAGTTAAGCTAAAACTCTGATGCCAGGCAGCCTGTTATTTGAGTCCTGGCACTACCCATTTTGAGCTGTGGCAACATGGACATGTGTTGCTTAGTTCTTTGGGCCTTAGTTTCCCCATCTGTAAAATGGTGAAAATAATAGTACTCACTGCCTAATGCTGTTGTGAAGATTAACCAAATTAATGTCTGGCACATAGTAAGTGCTGAATAAATGGTTCTTAGCGGTTACTATTGGGACACATTATATTAGTGATGAGAGAGTGAAAACATTGTTCTCATTTGGCAGGTACCAGAAGATGTCTGATAAGGTTTTATTACTTTTCCTTTTCATTATCCACCTATCAGAGGTCTAGATTCCCAAAACTTTATGGAGTCATTAGGCTACCCCAGATTTGTCAACACAGTTTTGTTTCTAAATCACATGGGCAATCGTGTTTCCTGCTTGCTCAGGGGAGTGTGGTGGCTCCACAGATGACATCCGGAGCCATGTGGCTTTGGTAAAGTTACTTAGATTCTCAGTGTCTCAGTTTCCCCATCTGTGACATGGAGATAGAGTCCCTAAGTCAGCAGGGCTATTGTGAGGTCATGTGCTCAATAATGTGCTACCACCAGCCTGGCAGTGGTGGTGGTTATTATTATTCCGAATTAAGTCCAAACTCCCGTGGCTGGCATTTTAAAGCCTTTTATAATGTGCTGGACCTAAGGCCTTTTCTTTCCTCCCACTTACGATGGCCAGATAAAATACAAGATGCCCAGTTAAATTGGAATTTCAGAGAACTTGAATTTTTTTTAGTATAAGTATGTCCCAAGTACTGCATGTTGCCCATTCTAACAACTTACAAGCATATAATTCATTGGCATTAATTGCATTCATCATGTGATGCTGCCGTCACCACCATCCATTACCAAAACTTTTCCATCACCCCAAACAGAAAACTCTACCCATTAGGCAGTAACTCCCCATTCCCCACTCCCGCCCCTGGTACCCTGTAATCTAATTTTTTAGACTCTGAATTTCACTATTCTAAGGATTTCATGTAAGTGAGGTTCATATGATCGCTGATCTTTTGTGCCTGACTTATTTCACTCAACATGATGTCTTCAGGGTTCTTCCACGTTGTAGTATGTAACAGCTCTTCCGTCGTTTTTATGGCTACATAATATTCCATTGCATGGTTATACCACATTTTGCTTATCCATTCATCTGTTGATGGACACTTGGGTTGCTTCCAGCATTTGCCTTTGTGAATAATGCGGTTGTGAACATTGGTGCACAGATATCTGTTTGAGTCCCTGCTTTCAGTTTTATCATCTGGTAAGACCCCAGATCCTACCCCTTTAGAGAGACTAAATCCTTTATGCTCTCACCAGCTTGGGACACTCGCCACAATATGCTTTCCACTGGCAGGTGGTCTTCCTGTGCCTGGCCACCTCCCCCAAAAGGTTGGGAATCAAAGAGGGGCTGCCAGGTGGGGTTCTCTGCCCTCCCATCAGTGCCTAGCATGGTGCATTCTGCGTCATTGACATGCCAACCATGGCTGCCCAGTGGAATCACCTGTGAATGTAGAGGCTCCATCCTAACATGAGGTTAAGTGAGAAAGAACCTCAGTTATAACTTATCTCAGTATTTTTTTTCCATGAAGAAACGAATGCAGATATGAAGCAATCCCCAAACCAAAAGATTTTTGAACTATCAGTATTGAAGGTTTGTAAAGAGAACAATACATATCTTCATAGAAAATAATAACTGACATCAGCCTTATAGTTTTCCTTTTATCTTGCTACCCCAGATGCTGTAAAAGGTGTCTCAAAACCAAAAGGAGGAAACATTTAACTGGCCGAATAATTTTTTTTTAGCAGCTGAGACCATTGGGGATTGTAGTCTCTGTATACAAACCCTAGACACACGTTACAATAACTGCACTTTTGTTTAAAACAGATTAAGCCGATAGAAAAAAAAGAGCTTTATCCTTCTCAGTGAGCAGTGAAATCTGAATCCATAGCTTGCAATTGTAAGGGTGGTTTTTTTTTTGTTTTTTGTTTTTTTTCCCAAAGCCTTTGAGGGCTGTTACTCAATCTGGTGTAAACAATTTATTGTTAACATCCTAGAATATTTGCATTTTAATTAAAGAAAATTTTAATTAAATTCAGAACTTTGTTCAGAAAAGGCGAATTTGGGCAACTAGTGAACTTGCATTTCAAGGCACCTACTCAAGAGACGACTTACACTTTGGGAATTCTGTGTTTGGTACCGTTTATATAGCAAAATGGCACATGCATCTTTCTTGTTAACTCGTTTGAAAACATCTCCCAGCTGCCTTTGGGGACCCTTCTCCAGAGCAGCCGTGGGAGGCTGTTTTCTAGAAAGTCTGTAGACTGGCTGGCTAGATGTTAAAATGTTTTCAAGAGAGATAAAGACAGCAAATCAAATCTTTTTGGAAGGGGCAAGGGGGGGATAGTCAAAAGAGAATCTATTGATATAAATATGTTCATTTTAGTTCACCTCAACCATGAGAAATAAACTGGACAGCACTGAAACTGAATGTTTCTGTTAAATAGTATCTTAAAATTTTGTGTAGTAATACTGTACATAACATAGAAGTTGCCATTTTAACCATTTTAAGTGTATAATTCAGTGGCTGAATGATATCCCATTGTATGAATAGACTTTTTGGCTATTGTGAATTGTACTGCCGTGAACCCTGGTGCCGAAATACCTGTTTGAGACCCTGCTTTCAATTTCCTGGCTGGAGTCCCTGCGTTTAGAAGAGAGGTTGCCGGGTCATAGGATAACTCTGTGTTCAACTTTCTGAGGGACCGCCAAACTGATATCCACAGTGGCTGCACCATTTTACATGCCTGCCGGCACTTGCTGAATGGCATCTTAGTGTACGCTGATGATAGTTGATTGGCACCGTCATGGAGGCAGGGAACTATCTCTGGACCTAGAGTGACATTCGGGTCTAGGTCCTGCCACTTAAAAACTGTGTGACCTTGGACAGGCCACAGAATAAAGAAGGTAGAGCTAGGCTTTGGCTGGACTTTCAGTTTCCCCAACTGTAAAATAGAAATGGTAACCTCTGCCCTTTTAAACCCACAGACTTTTTGTGATGCCCAAATGAGATAATGCATCTGGAAAACCTGACTAAAATAAAACATGATAAAAATAAATATCATGGTAAGATCCATGGCCGAATATAACGTAAAGTACAAGAAAACAGTGACTCACTTAAGCATTGAGGGAAGTGCCTCATTTTGTCAAAATTCCAAGTAGGCATCTTGACTGGCCGTGGTTCTTAATGTAATCATGAGTAAATCATGGCTAGTGTTTTGGGCCCATGTGTCCACTTTCAAATTTGGTGATAGTAGTATGCGACTTTCAGCTTAATCCAAGAATATGATGAAAAATGAGGTGCCTGCGTTCTTTCTAAAGACCGTCATGGCATTGGAAAAGGCTTCTTATTGCTGAAAGCAAGTGAAGTAGAAATGGGAACAGATGTCAAGGAAGAGGCTTGATGAGCTTGGGTTAAATCCCAGGAAGAGGACGTTGCTTAGGTGAGAGGTTCATATCAGTAGCCGAAGACCGTTTACTGAGCGCCTCCTGTGTGCACTAGGTGACACCGAGATCAGTGATGAGGCTTCCAGAGCCGCCTCTTAGGCATGGCCCGTCTGACACATGGCCCAGGTTTAAGCTGGCGAGAGCCTGGTTTTCTCTGGTAGCTGTGGGAATGGAAAGGAAGAGCAGAGGAACCGATTTCTAAATTTGGGTTTTTCCAAGGCGTTTTCCTTTTCCAGCTAATGCTTGTATTTGGAGCCACCTGGCTCCTGCCACTGAACTCTAGGGACAGTAATGCATAGCATAGATTCTCGTGGCTCTCCAGGAGTTTTGACTGAGGTCCAGATGCGGTCCAGTCCCTGGTAGCATTTGTTGTGTTTCCTCCCTCCTGCTGAGCTCACAGCCTCAGAAATCGCTGTCTTTGGGGAGGTTAGGATAATAAGGGTGCCCTTTTGTCCTGCCTTTCTGAAATGAACTGCTGATAGCAGAGGGGAAGGAGGCAGTGGCTTAGGGAGAGTCCAAAATGGCACTATGGGCAGCATCAAGATTACACAATTTTCCCATCGAATGGTAGGAAGTGAGGCCTTTTCTGCAGGGTGAGCTCTGATAGCTGTGTTGTAGTGGTGGCACCCAGGACGCGTGGGCTGTGTCGGTAATTTATAATGAAGCAAGGTAAGAAATAGACCCAGGCATGGGTCCTCCCTCATCCCCTCCCGAAGGCGGCCTCAGTCTCCTTAGACCAACCTCCCACCAACATCTCTTATACAGAAACGCAGGTGGATATTGGACTAAATCCAGGAAAATCTGCCTTTTCCAGTCTAGTGAAGTGTGCCTCAAGGAATTAAATCAAGCATGGGACGGGTGTTGAATGCTCGTATGTCACACAGTTGTCAAATAGAAACCTGTCCCCAGAGCTGCTGGTTCAGCAGGTCTGGGGTGGGACCCCGTGGAGCTGCCCTTTCTGGCCGGCTTCAAGGTGAAGCGGGAGCTGCTGGCCTGTGGACCACAATTGGAGTAGCAAGGCTGAAGGGCACTGTACCAGCTGCGGGCGTCTCAAACCTTACCGAGCACAGAAATTGTGTGGTGAGCTTGCGAAAATGCAGATTATGACTTAGTATTGCTGAAACAAGTGCTGGCTGACTAGGCCTGATGGTCTGAGTAAAGCCGATTGGTTTCCTCTCCTCACAATTTTGATTTGTCAAGAACAGTATTTGAAAAGACTGTAAACCTGCAATCTTCCATCCCAAATACCTACCCTTTTCTTTTTTTTTTTTTTTCATTCTTATTAGATGCAAGGCCTTGTGCTAAGTGCTTTGCATGTCATATCTTACTGAATTCTTATGATAACCTCGTTAAACGAACACAACCCCCATTTCACAGCTGAGAAAACCGAGGCTCAGAAAAACCCTGTCCCCTTCTAAGCAGAATATTTATGGCTGGACACAGATGAACAGGCTCTGCCAACCAGAGTTCTTTTTAGTCTTCCAATAAGCATGCGATGGATTATATAGTTGTAATTTTTTTCTTAAACCTTGGGGAGCCTTTCAATTTAGCTTGTTCTATGGGGAGAGGTATGGGAAGATAACATAATACTTTATTGAGCACTTATTATATAGCTTGCATGTTCAGATTTGCTTTCCTTTTTAACTCTTGTAACAATCCTGGAGGTAGAAATCCTGCTCCCCATTTTACAAACGATGCTCAGTGTGATATAGAGTGGGTCAGCCTGAGAGAGACCAAGTTGCGAATGGAAGGTGCCATACTGCCTCTTAGTTTCCTCATCTGTAAAATGGGGAGAATAATACTCATTAAACAGGTCAATCATAACGCCTGATGTAGGTGTTTATTACATGGTAGATGTTGTTTATTTTTATTATTATTTCGATGAGAACCAACACAGGCTAGAAGCAAAATAGATCCACAGAAATTCTCCCTCTGTCTCGCCCACTCTATTCCCTGTCCCCACCCAAGGTTCTCTAAGATTGAAATATACCCTCCTTAGTTTACAGTTTGGACACATGCACCTTCAGATTAGTACCTTTCAGTGTTAGAGTAGGTCTGTAATCTGGCATTTAGAAGGACACGGTCAAAGTTGTTCGGGATAAAACTTCGTTGCTTTTCTCTTAGTCCTAAACACCAGCTGGTTTTCATTTGAAATAACGGTTCGGCATCTGCCGAAAATGTGTGCACTCTTCTTAATCTGGGGTTACTCAAGAGAATGGCGAAGTGGTTTGTATGCTGCATTTGCTGATAAAAGAGAAATGTTAAATAGAAGCCGTATTTCAAGATGAGGGCTAAAGTGAAGTACCTAAAACCTTCCCGTGTCCAGCTGGCTCGTATTTACATTGCCACAGGAGGGATTAAGGAAGCGCTGCAAAGCCAACACCTTCTGCATTCTTCAAATTAAAGGCACAGATTATTATCTGACACGAGCTGCATGCCAGGCTGGGGAAAGATAACAATATCAGGCGGAACAAAGCCTGTAAAACTGTCACTGACCAGCTGAAGATTGCCCCCCCCTCCATTTTCTCTGACTCAAAAAACGGAATCCCATTAAATTACATTATAAAATAGGGCCATGATATAATGAAGAAAAGCTGATGGCATTACATTCCCCTCAACCTGGCAATTCCCCCAGAGCGGACAGCATGTCCAGGGAGTACACGAAGCATTTTGGGTACTTGGTCTCCGGCCACGAGCGTCCCATTCACTTACTTATTTTGCTTCAGGACACTTCATGGTTCCCTGGGGGTTCAGAAGGCATGAAAACCGCTTTTCCAAACTCCTCCATTGCAGAAGGCGCTTGTGCAGGAGGAGAATGGGCCAGGCAGAACGTGCTCAATGAGCAGCTTCTGAAACTTTCGGGATCCGGTGTCGGCCAGTATGAAGCTGGCAAGCAGCCATGCTGGGGACGTGGGTTAGTAGAAAATCGTCGGCCTCCTAAGGCCACAGCCAAACTGCCCCCTCGCTGCCAGTCTCCCTGGCTGTAGCCCAGCCAGAACAGGAATGTGGAAGAATGTAAGACCAGATGCTTTTGCAAAGAAAGAACTCAGTCATTCAAACAGCCCGATTTTAGGAAGTGACATTTTAGATTATGATATGACACTGCAGATTTGACATGATTGTGCTAATTGTGAGAAAATATGCTACTTTGATCGAACTAGAATGAAGGGAATAAAAGACAATGTGGTTCAACTTGTAATAAAGAGCAGCTCATCCTCGCAGCTTTTTGAGGGTTGCTATAGTTATCTATTCAGCACGGGATGTACAATGCAGCTAACGTTTCATTACCAGCAGCCTGTTGCACGCTTATTGTTTTAAACATACAAGCTTTCGTCTGGATTGTTCGCCTCATTCCGATTCCTGGTGCTGACTGGCAGGAGCCAGGGAGCTGGATTGTATTTAACTGGTTTTATTGTGATGTGACTGTGATGGATGTGACAAGGGCTGCTATTATTCGCTGGAGAGTGTGGGCATTAATGAAGCCATTAGCTGAGCCAAGGCAAGGGAAGAAAATAGGGAAATTACCATTATTCTGAAGCCATTAAGTTGTAATCTGCCACTTTCTCGCCTTACTCAAAAAGGCATCTTCTTTTTAAGGCCTCCCTGACTGTCCTTTAAAGATTCATTAATTCATTAACTTTCCAAGGAGATGGGGTTGGGTGGCATAGTCGAAATTTTAGTCGGTTTGGCATGTCATTTTATTAACATTATGCCACTGTGTGTGCACTCATCGCTGGATGACAGTGGGTTAATTTTAAACAAACCTCCTTACAGCACATTTCTCTGATTGATGCTTTGTAGAAAGAGCTTCCATCCGTAGTGTACTTTAGAGTTCGCAGAACTCTTTTAAGCAAGGCAGGCAGTGTGTGCCCCTATTTTACAGATGCTGAACTGAGACTTAGGGAGGCTAAATAACCTGCAGAAGGAAGGCCACTGGACTACTAGGTGTGCGGATCTGAGTTTCACACTTAAATCCTAATTGAGCCTTTGTATTATGAATTGCGCTTTTCCTCTCTCTGGTCAGTGCGGGAAATGTGAGAACCGTGAAAGTAACTGCTTGTTAGCCCAGATCTTTCGAAAATGAGTCACTCGTGTTGCATTCAGTGTGCCAACAATTTTTAAGTATCTGTTTAGTCCTAGCCAATCAGGGCATTAAATATTTTGTTCAACAGTGGCAGTGTGCTAGCTCCGGCTAAGTTGGGCACAGCCAGCTACTTCTGCATTTGCCTTGAGCAAAGGCAGGGCTCTCTGTGCCAGTCGCATGTGCAGCACCAGGGAGCATGCCCTGTGGGTGGTTTCAGCTGACCCAAAAAACATTGAGTGAAGTCTACTTCTTGGCAAAGCAGAGAGTTCTTAATGATGGAAGTCCTGGCCCTTCAGCCCTTCTGAATTCTGTTTTTCTCAAGCCACGGTTAGGACAGTTTCTCCCGGAGAAGGATTGTGATGTCAATTTCTCGCTCCATCCTGGGTGTACTAAGGAAAGTTGCCACCCAGAACCAGTCCCTTGGCTCACTGATCAGAGCACATTCCTAAAGGGATGCAGCTGCAAACCCATTTGTGTAGGCTTGTCACACCCACGGTGGTGGTTTGGAGCTGTGTACTCCAGAAGAAACACGTTCTTAAACTGAATCCATTCCCGTGCCTCACCACGGCAAAGAAAAGCCAAGGACTGAGGATCACCGGCAGCCAGCCCCAGAACGCCACAGTCTCCTGGCAGAAAGCGTCGCCTGGATGGCACCTTGCTTTTGGACTTCTCCTAGCCTCAAAACCGTGAGCCAATACTTTCCCATTGTGTAAGCCAACCCATCGCATGGTATTTGTTTGCGCAAAAAGGAAATTAAAATGAGGTCCAGGTTGGGGAGCAACAAAGACGATTTCTTCTTGTTGTATTTTTCTGAGTTTCTCTAGTAGACTAGAAACTCAGGTAATTGTTAAAAGAATGGCTGAAAAGGAAAGGAACACTGAGGAAGATTCATTCAGCAGCCTGTGGTCTTTTGGCCTTCGACATGCAGGTGGGCAAGTCCCACCTTCTTCACGGGGGATGCCACAAGTGGAAATGGAGATTTGTACCTGGGATCCCAGGATGGATCACCAGGAGTGAAGTTGTGGTTAAATCCATTTCCTGTATCTCCTAGACCTGGACCTGGCCACCTGGCCTTGGCTGTTGCTGAGTGGGTTGGTGAATGGTTCCTTGAATGCTTCCTGACCATTTTTTGTACTGTGGATGGCAGAGCCAGGACTAGAATCTTGGCCTCCTGAGTTCTAGACCTTTGCTGTGCCAAATGGTGTCCATGAGTGAGCAGCATCGTCATCACTTGGTAACTTGTTAGACATGCAGAATCTCAGGTCCCAGCCCAGCCCTCCTGAAGGAGAATCTGCCTTGGAACAAGACCCCCCGGGGATTCATCAAAGTAGGAGAAATAGTGCTATAAAGCCTACACTGCTGATAAATCTTAGCATCTGTCGAAACAGGAGTATTATATTGAATGACTAGAGATGATGTCTCTTGGCTTTACTTTGGCAAAAAAGAGGAAGGGGACTGATCTCGACTGAGCATGTCATAGATATACTTTCTCGACCTTCATGACAACCCTATGAGATAAGCCTTGTTTTCCACATTTCAGAGACAAGGAAACCGAGGAAGACGTGAAGCAACTTGTCCAAGGCCACATGGTAATTGTCAAAGCTGGGGTTTGAACCCAGGTCTGTGGGGTTCCAAAGGCTTCCCACAACAGCATGCTGTTGGGGGACAGGGATGGAAGAGATGGAATTTCCTAGTTCTTCAGGGGACCTCTCTAGAGGAATAATTTCACTATTCTTATTTCATAACCCTAAATCTTAGGGCGATATTTTAGAGTGGCTTTTGGCATCTTCTGATAAACATGCAAGAATTCATACTTGGGGATATTGTGAAAAATTACCTGGTGCTGGAAAGGTGTTTTAAATTGAGATGCTTTTGTTGAATGCTCAGTCATCTGCACATCTCCCTTTCAACTTTTTATTAACAGGGTTAAAGTAGGTGATCAAGTCCTTAGCTGCCACCGGCCACATCACTTATTTATTTTTGTCCCTCCCTGCTCCGTGAAGGCAGAAGTCTTTTAAGCCACAACATCTAATTATCTCCCCTGGGAGGGAGCTGGAAAGACAGAAAACATCTGAAAGGTCAGCTCAGTTTAAGCTGGTGATTTGCCACTGTCTGAGGTGAGGTTGTCGTTTTCTAACTGGAGTGAGTTGTCACCAGACAGGGGTTACTAAGAGGGAACCTCCCCGGGCCACCCATCTACATCAGGGGAGGTGCTTTAATTCCGGCCCTGCCCGAATTCATTATATGGTTGCATTTCCCCAGGTTTCAATATAAACGAACCCTTTCCAAGTTCAAATACATTTGGGATTCGCTGTTTGAATTATCCACGCGGCATCTTTCCTGTACACTCGTGACTGTTTCATAAAAGCGTTCCAGATGGGAAACGGTTTGATGTCCTAAGCAAACAAGCAGGTTGAAATCCTTCCTTTTGGTTTCTTTCTTTTTTTGGTTTCCTCCATACTGACCAACCAAGCACGCTCATGATATGGCCATGTCTGTGCAAGCATGTGAGTGTGCATATCTGGGCTTTGGTTCGTCTCTGTGTTAGGGACTGGTACTGCTGCAGAGCTGCCATGTAATGGGCAGATTTTCCTACATGACTACATTTATTAATTGGAATTCTTCCGTAAATAAGAGCTCTCCTTCTTTCCCCCTTATTTATTTATTCAATTATTTATTTCAGGAGGAACTCATGGATATTTATGTTATTCTATGGGTTATAATCCAAATACTATTGTTATTTATTTTGTTGCTCAAATTGTTCTGGCGATGGCTATTGTGACCCATTCATTGTCAGTCAGGAGAGGGGCTGGGGCGGGGAGTGCCCTGCCCACTGTCATGTGCTGGCTTTGGGGGCACTGCTAGGATTAGAACCCAGATTGCTTTTTGGACTCACAGTTCATCGATTTCTCCATTACCTGCTCTTGGTTTAAATTTTTTTTTTTTTTGGTTTTCTTTTCCATTACCTTCTGCCCCCTTGTAAAGCACTGTGAAAGATAGGTGGCCAAGTTCTCTCACCCTACCATGGTTTTAATATACTTTTAATTGCACCTCGTTGTTGGATACAGCAGAACTTTGGGGGTGGGGGCAGTCTGCTGTGTTAAAAACTCTTTGACACACGCACAACACTTCACTAGCATGAGCCACTGTAGAGTAGAATTGAAACTAAGGTGGATGCATTTTGTGTGCTTTGTAGTTTCCCCATATGAAGGCAGCATAGATAGGGTGACCCTGCCTCCTGGTTTGCCTGGGATGGCCCCAGTTTATACCTGTTATCCAGGTGTCATTGTCACTAGTGGCCCTTTTCACCCTCGAAAGTGTGCAGATTTGGGTGACCAGTTCACCCCAAGCCAATGACTTCCAAATGTTTGCTGGGCATCAGCATCACTGGGAGGGCTGGTTAAAGCACAGACTCATGGATCCCACTCCAGAGTTTGATTTGGTAGGTCTGGGGTGTGACGAGAGGATGTGCTTTTCCAAACGAAGCTCTAAGGTGATGCGGCTCTCGCTTTGAGAACCACTGCCCTCAGTAAGCGTGGGCCAGTCATTGATGAATGAATGCATGAATGGACAAGTGGGCGTGTGGATGAATGGATGAATGGGTGCCAGGCACTGTGCAGCTTGCTGGGGATAAGAGGCAGTCTAGTGGGAGGAGCCTGGCAGTAAGGCAGTTAGAGATGAGGTGCTGACAAAGGCAGTGATGGGAGTGGAACAGGTGCCAGGTGAGTGTATGGCATAGTGTGTGTGTGTGCGCGCGCGTGTGCACACACAAGCATGTGAATGTGCATGTCTGGGTAAGTTTCCTCAGGGCTTAGCCTAGTAATTGGCCTGGCCCCCATTCCTGTCATAGAGAACCAGAATCACCAGCGGATACTACCTGCAGCGTGCCCTATTTTTAATATCTAAAATGCAGCCAGAAGTCATGGGGCTTCTCACTGAGGGAGCCAGAGATGTAGTGTGCCACCAGTATGTTGATTAACATCAGGAAACTCTTCAGTTGTGGGTAGTACTAGTGTTTGTTAATAGAGTGTCATCTTTTATATCTTGGCGTGATGCCATCGGATAGATTTATTAATTTATTTTTAAAATTTTTATTTGGAAATACATTCGAACGTACAGGAGAGTTACAGAAATAATACTAACCCCATATAGAGAGCTCCAACATACCCCTACCTCCCCCCATATACCCAGATCTACCAATTGTAATTTTTTGCCACATTTGCTGGATCCATCCATGCATCCATCCATCCATCCATCCACCCATCTTCTATCTGTCATTCCATTGTCTGAACACTTGAATGTGTATTGTCTACATCATGCTCCTTGAACACTTAATACTGCCATGTACATTTCCTAAGAACTAGGATATTTACTTATGTGACCACTTTAAGTATAGTTATCAAGCTCATGAAATTTAACACTGACATAAAGCTTAAAGTCTATATTCCAATTTTTTCTTCTGTTCCAATCATGTCTCTTTGAACCTTCTCTCCTCCCTTGCTAGATCCCATCTAGGATCATGTATTGAATTTAATTGTTGGATAGATTTATTTTTAAAAATTCTTATTTTTTCCCATCTTTTAAATTAAGTTTATAGAGATTGTAGCTAGTGATACAAAGGCAAGATAGTAGTTATAGTACTGCTAATTATATTGCTGTACATAAAAAGTGACATCAATATTATCAAGTCCAATTAACAGTCCTAAATGGTGTCAGACACAGCAAGCTTTGATTTGAATATAGCTTGAAAATCTTGCTAAAGCTTTTTTCTCCCTTCAGATTTTCAGTTTTGCATTGGCTTTCAGGTTTTGAATTAAGGAGAAACAGAATCGCTCGGGAAAGCAGCAGACACCTCCCGCCATCCCCAATTATCCTTTATAACAGTGGCTTTGGGGATGGAATTGACCCCTGCTCTCCCAGAAGACCTGCTCCTTCGTAAAAGGAGATGAAAGAGATAGACACAGAGGCACACACAACACGGAAAACAATAATGATGACGACAAACTTGGTGGAATTCTTCCTTTTTCCTTTTTCTTGACGTTTGGCCATCCAGCTTTTAGCTGTCTGCCATGTGATTTCTCCATCTCTCCCCTTTGTAGCAGAGAAATGTACACATGAGGGAAATAATGCAAGAACTGAGTGTGGGGCCCAGTTTGTATCATTACATCATGCTGTGATTCCACCTTGAAGTTTCCCTGCCTTTCTGTTAGTTTTTGACTGCTTCAGCAGTATTCCAAACACAAATTGTTTTCCTCTCTATCTTTAGAAGAGAATCCCTTAGATAGGTCTGTCACTATGGCTCTAATCATATCGTCAGTAATACACCAAGTCCCAAGGGCTTGTGCCTCAATTTTTCCCTTTTGGCAGGCCTGATTCATGTAGAGGTTCGGTGGAAACAGTGTCTAGCTGTGCAACATTGCTTCTTTGGGTTTACTGTGGTCGTGTCCAAAAAGATATTTTCACCTTAGCACGGACTGGGTCTCAGTAGTCATTTGTGTATTGAGCTGTTACTAAGTGCAAGGGGCTAAGTATGGGAGATAAACTTGTGACTAAGACATGGACCTCGCCCTCAAGGAATTTATTGTCTTCTCAGGGAGATAATATGTGCCCACAAATTCCATAAAAAGTAGACAGAGTTAAGAGCTTTGAGAGAGAGCTGCAGAGAGTGCAATGGGAATCCAAAGGAAGATTGCTCCCTTCCAATAGAGAGGAGAAGCCAAGGACAGGCCAAAAGGAATGGTGCTTTGGCTGACTGCAAGACAAGCAGTTGCAGGAAGGAAACGTGTGATATTGTGTTGTAGCCACACTGGTGGTTGTGGTAGGGGGCTTTGGCTATCTGGATAGGAAGTGGGAATTCTTCTCTGCAGACACTGGGGAGCCACAGAAAGTGTTTGAGCAGGGAACGGCACAAGTAGAGCTGGGCTCCAGGATGACTAAACTGGTGCTCTGGGTCAGAGGGATTGGAAACAGGGAGTCCAGTTAGGAGGCTAGTTGGGAAAAAAAGTAGACAGTGGTTTTAGCAACCAGCCTACTCAAGCATTTGAGATATCTCAGTTTTTTTTAAATGAGCAGGTTCTGCTCAATGGCTATTTTCTTTTGAATATAATAGTTTGTCCATGCTCTTATATGCCACATAGTTCTAGTAAGATAAATGATCTGGAATAAGGATAAGGATAGGTATGTTCACTTGGGATCTATCTCAGGGACGCACCCAAATCGAGTGGTTTTCAAATGCTCGTGTGCCCAAGGATCACCCCTGGCCCCGGTTAGAATGTCGGGTTCTGTAGGGCTGGGGCATGTGGCATGTGGCCTGGGAATCAGCATCCCACACCAAGTACCAAATGTGATTCTGAAGCAGGTGTTCTGGCGATCACACTTTGAGAAATACTCTGTTTGTCTTCTGTGAGGGCACAAGGCATATGTCTCTGCCAGTGACCCGCCTCCTGGATAGGCAGGAAAATAAGGAAATGTGCAGAGGAGCCAGGGCTCCTACCGTGGGCTGCTTGCTACACTAGGCATCTTATATACTGTTACAGTCTCCTGGCTGTTCAAACAAATACCATACAGTGGGTTGCTGTTCTTGTTTGCCAAAGGGCTGCCAATGCAAAGTACCAGAGATGTGTTCGCTTTTAAAAGGGTGTTTATTTGGGGGCCAAAGCTTACAGTTCCAAGGCCATTAAAAGTCCAACTCAAGGCACCATAAGAGGTGCTTTCTCAGCCAAGTCAGCTGCCCCGTGGGGAAGCAAGATGGCGGGGGATCTCTGCCTGGTTGCTGCCTGCCCCTCTGGGCTGTATAAGCTCGGCGGAGGCCAGTCAGGCATAGGGCTTTTCTCAGGCTTGGGTGCTCTGCTCTCTTCCGACTTTCAGCCTGTAAGCTCTCGGGGAAATGGCTCATCTCCCCTGGGGCCTCAGCTATTTGAGCCTCTCCTTTCTGTCACAGGGCAGGATCAAAACTGGCAGAGCTCTCTTTTCCTTTGTCTGAGTGAGTCTTTCTCTGTGTGTCCATTTATATCAGACCCAGCGAGGGGGCGGAGACTCAACGTGAGTCACGCCTCACTGATGTAGTCCAATCCAAAGCCCTAAATTGATCTTACCAGTTCATCTAACCAAGGGGGCCCCTCAGTTGAACTTAATGCAACCAAAGTGTTTACCTGTTTGAGGTATACACAGGAATAGATTGATTTACAAGCATAATCTTTCTCTTTTTGGGATTCCTAAAATAATCTCAAACTGCCACCGTTGCCTTAAACAATGGGAATTTATTGGCTCACAGTTTTGAGGCCAGAAGTTCAAAGTGGAGATGTCAGCCAGGCCATGCTTTCTTCCAGGAGACGGTGGTGTTCTGGGGCTGGCTGCTGTTGATCCTTGGTCCTTGGTTTTTCCGTCTCAAGGCAATGCACACGGCGGCGTCTTTTTCTTTCTCCTCCTCTGGGTCCTCTTGGCTCTTGGCTTCTGGCTGCCCGCCGAGACTTCCCTCTTTGGCTTTCAGACTGCTTATAAAGGACTCCAGTAATCAGGATAAAAGTCCAACCGGATGAAAGTGCAACCGGATTCAGTGGGGCCACAACTTAACTGAAGTAACTTTTCAAAGAGTTCTTATTTACAATAGGTCCACAGCTACCAGAATGCGGATTAAGACCAAGAACATGTCCAAACTGGGATCCACAATTCAATCTACTACATATACCTTCTTCCATTCCCTCCTCACAGTATTTCTGTGAGGCACGGGATGCTTTTCTTTGCACCTTTCAGCAAGGCCTCTGAAAGTTTTCAGGAGCTGAGCTTCCAAAAATGCTCAGCGGGGGGGAATTAAACGACAGCACAAAATATTTAGTTTTCTTGATCCAGCTCTTCTCCCAAGGCTCCTCTACAATCCGGAAGCTCTAAAGAGAGAAGCATTGATTTCCCAAGTGTCCAGGTTTAATCAGATACCAACAAGGAAAAAATCCTTCCTTGGAGACACACATTTTAGCTGGAGATATTCCCTTCCCTTTTGTCCTTCCTGTCTGCCTCCGTACCTGTGTCCTGGGAACAGAGTTGAGTCTCCTCTCCTGCCCTACACCTGTCACCCCCCACTCCCTGCCACTGATCTCACACCAGACATGTTCCCATGGCTTAGCCGGACCACTGGCTGAGCAAGGCATCATGGTGCTGTGTGGGCAGTTTGACTCCACTGTCTCTCCAGCTGCAGGACAATTTCAGTTGTGTTGTACTCGTTTCACCAATAGATGGTCCGTGGGCATGGGGATGTGATAGTGATGAACATGTTTGGCTCCCCAGCCACTATGTCTCATCATTTTATCACACACAAAGATCTCATTATTTGGCATCTGGAGCTGTTTCTAAATGAAATGTCTGTCCATGTCTAAGGATGCAGCCAAATAAATAAACCATTCCCCAGTTATTTTTTTAAGTATTTAATAGACCTTATTTTTTAGAGCTGCTTGAGGTTTACAGAAAAATTGTGCAGGAAGTACAGAGTTCCGATAGAGCCCCTCCCCCGCAGTTCTTCCTATTATGAACATCTCGCATCAGTGTGGTACATTTGTTACAATGGATGAACCAATATTATATGATTATTAATGGAAGGCTGTAATTTACATATAAGTTTCACTCTGTGCTGTACAGCCCTATGGGTTTTGACAAACGCATAATATCATGTATCCACAATTCTAGTATTATACCGATTCATGTCACTGCCTTAAAAGTGCCCTGTGCTCCACCTTTGCATCCCTCTCCCTCCCGCTGAAACCCTGGCAACCATTGATCTTTTCTCTCTCTCTCTCGTTTTGCTTTTAAAACATCTGTTCTAGTCTTCCACTGGTGACTTCACTCTAAGGTGGGGAATACATTTAATGGTTAGAATGGAATCTGACCAATTGGCTCATGGAATTAAGAGGTGAATAAAAATTTCATTTCTTTACGTGCACCTTAATATATGCTGCATAGATATATCTTGCATCATTTTTAAAAGTCTTGAAAGATGGGAAGATAGTCTAACATGCATTAACTCTGTATTGGTAAAACGTGTTTGGTTTTTCACAGACAATTATGCTTTTTTTTTTTTTTTTTAGCTTTTGCTTAATTAAAAAGTCAAGATCACATAGGTAAAAGGAGCCTTGAGAGGTCATCTGATTTGTCCTCATAATCTAGGGATAAGTTATCCTAGGCAAATGGAAGTGTCATTTGCATCCAAAACTGTCCTGAGAGCTAGTTTTCACAACCTTGCGAGTGGGGCACCAATCATTTTAGGTATCTCCTTAACTGGAAAGAGCAGAGGCCTAACAAATATTCACCAAATGAACGAATGAGCCTTGAGTGGCTACCAAGTACATTCTTAACCCATACTTGCAGAATGGATGCAGGAATGTAGGAATGGGCAGGGAATTCTCTGATAGAGCTAAGACAGTCTTCTGTTCCAGATAAAGTCAGTTTCTTGTTCGGTTTGTAGAGCATAAATGAGTTCCCCCTCTGTATTTGAAGAAACTCTAATTCTTTCCTCAGTCCCCTCTTCTTCTGGCAAAATAATCACAGCCTCCTGTGCTCTTCCTCATAGGCAGGCTCCTCTTTCTAGGCCTGTAAGAGCCTCTGTCGCTTTCTTATCCCCAGGGCATCATGATCTCTGTTGTAGAGCCCAGGACTGGATATGCCAAAGTGAGATTTGGGGGGTGGGTTAGTGAGCTTTTGGATCTAAACCTGGATGATGACAATCACAGACTTCATTAACAGATAAAGAAAACTGTAGGACAACAGGGGTTATGTTGGATTCGTGGTGACTTTTCACAAAAGCTTGGCGTTAAAATCCTGTTTGACTGCCCTTTGCTCTTCCTTCCCTCAGTTGCTTTTTCTAGAAGTCACGCTTCCCCCACCCCCACCCCAGCCCATATGCCTCAAAGATTGCCCTTATCGGAAAAATACGGATTTGTCTTTGTTTATCCCCCAATAGATTTGCATCTTATTGCCACGACTGGAGTTTTGTAAGACTGAGAGTTGGCTGAATTCTGATTTAGTCAGATGAGGTATGTTAGGGTAGGTAAAATGTTAAAGGTTGAGAACAAATGGTCTGTTAGCCCAGGGAATTTTGTGTGAATTTTGTAAAAATAAGCTATTTCCAGAATCAGGACCTTTACAGTGTACATTTGCAGAAGATAATCATTTAAATGCCCAGGTTTCCTTTGTAGGGCTGGAGGAGGGATTGATTTCCATGGATGTGTTTGTATAGGTTAAGTCATAAAGCAACCCTGGAATTGAAAATAGTCCACATTTATAACTGTAAAAGAAGGGTTGTGTCAGTACTGATGCATCCACAGTCTAGATCATTTTTCTATTTTGTACTTTTTTGAATTTTCCAATGTTTTTGCAATGACTCTGGATTACTTCTATACATGCTCATATAATAGTAAAGAAAAAGAAAGAAGGGTACAAAGCAGTGTATCTAGTTTGACCCTGATTTTGTCAAATAAGATACCACATATACATATATGTGCAGGAAAAAAACTGGAAGAAAAAACACAAAAACGTATTGGGTTAATGGTTACTATCAATGGATGGTGAGAGTATGGGTCATATGTATTTTTTCTTTATTCTTCCTATTTTGTAAGTTTTCTCTAAAGAATGTGGAGATGTAAATCAGGGTTCCTCACTCTTGGCACTACTGACACTTGAGGCTGGATGACTGTTTGCTGTGGGGGGCCATCCTGACTGTTGTCCTGGACATCCCTGGTTTCCATCCATGAGATGCTGCTAACACCCACATCCTCTACCATTATGACAATGAAAAATGGCTTCACAAGTTGCCAAATGTCCCCTGGAAGTGGGGGAAATCACTCTTGATGACTGCTGATGTACATTAAAAGAAATCCTCAAGCCCTATAGAAATAAAGTCAAAATGTAAAGAATTAAAAGCAACTACATGACTCCCCACCCCACTTCTCTATTCTCTTCTCATTCCCAGTAGCGTGCAAATTTGGGGTGATGACCTGGAGGACGTTTCTGGGGTGGTCAGGTGATGACTGCTTGATAAGCCACCACACCTCTCCTTATGAGCAAAGTAGAGGACAGAGAGTGCTTTAGTGTCGTTGGCTGCTCAAGCAAACGCCATGCAGTGGGCTGGCTTAAACTAGGGGAATTTATTGGCTCGTGATGATTTTGAGGCCAGAGAAGTCCAAATCAAGGCATCATCAGGGTGATGCTTTCTTTCCAAAGACTGGCATTCTGGAGCTGGTGCCCCTTGGTCCTGGGCTCCTCTGTCACACAGCAACGTACATGGTGGCCTCTCCTGGCCTGTCCCTTCTCTTCTGGGTTCTGCTGATATTCAGCCTCTGGCTGCTCCCTCTCCCTTGGTGGCTTTCTCGCTCTCTGTCTCAATTTCACTCTGCTTATAAAGGACTGTAGTCACAGGATTAAGACCCATCTTGATTGAAGTGGGCGACACCTCAACTGAAGCCCCCTCATCAGTAGGTCCTGCTTACAATGGGTTCACACCCACAGGAATGGATCAAGTTTAATAACATGTTTCCCTGGGGAACATCGCTCCAAATCATGACAGAAGGCAACATGGGCGTAGAGATTTCTAATTAGCTCGGGTACAGAGTTTGAACTTAATGAGTGTTTTATAAATCATTAAACAAAGAGCTTCTCCCTGAATTAGCAATAGACTGACAATCCTCCTCTACTTCAAATTCTACCCCAGGTGCTCAGAGGTGCAAAAAGAAAAGGAAAAGGTATACTCTCTGCCTGTTCCCTGGAATCGCAACTTTAAAATTTGTCCTGGGGACTGAATTGCAAAGGTCTCCCTGAGAAGAAAAGGCCTCCTCAATCTTGGAGTGCCCCTGTGAAGTAAGGGGTTAACTCAGCAGGTTTGGGGTATTCAAACCATGCACGTGCCAAAGAAACCAGCCCTTGCCTGGTGCTTGGAGGTGACTTCTGAGCCTTTGGAAGGTCCTACCTGATTAGCGGCACCTGGACACTTGGCCCCTGGCCAAGGCTGTGATGTCTTGGGTGGGGGGCCCTGGGCCTCATTGGATTGGAGAGGCCAGAGACTGGGCAACTCAGTTTGGCTGGGCCGGGGCTCCACGCCTACATGACCGGGCTCCAAGGAAACCCTGGATACTGAGGCTCAGGTGAGCTACCCCAGTTGGCCAGACTCCGTGCCTGTTGTCACGCACTGCCACTGGAGAAGTGAGTGTTGTCCATAGTCCACTAGGAGGGGACGACTGGAAGCTGGCTCCTGGTCTCTCCTGGATCCCGCCCTACACGCCTTTTACATTTGCTCATGTGAGTTCTTTGAGTCCTTCTAGCAAATCATTGTACCTGAGGGTCAGCTCGGGGACCCACGACATAGCCACATAGTCTCTAATTTACAGAGAGCCAAGAGGGAAAGGTCATGGTTGAATTTTGGCACGGAACCCATAGTCCATGCCCTTGCCAGTGCCCACCAGCTAGGATTTGCTGAAGAGGCTGAATTGGCTGTCTGGCCTCTTGAAGATGTGTCTTCAGAGTCTGGCTGAGAGCTGGAGCCCAAGCACCTGACCCTGGCAGGTGCCTGGCACGCTGTCCTGCAGACCCTGCGCTCTAGTTGCCTGGTGCAGCTCCTGGTCAAGACCCATGTCCCTTGGAGTCAGATGTGTAGGTGCTCTAGGCAGGGTCTCCTTTGCCAGGTGGTGCAGAGGCGGGGCCTCTAATTGTCTTTTCTTCTCAGTGTGTCCTGAGCGGTGTTCCTGAACCGTCTCTTCCACTTGACGGGATCCTCGCTTTGCTGTTTTGTTTTTTGAGTACAGGGACAGAAGTTAATATTACAAGGCCGAGTCTTGGCATCACTGCCCAGATGCCTCTGCATGAATGAAAATGTAAAATCTGGGAGAACAAAAAGCTTTATGGTTTTCCATTTTTCTTGGATGTATTTTGTCCAAAGCCTGTTTAGCCCTACATATGGAAACTGGGGTCATCCATAACTTATCGCCTCTGTAGTGACAACCACTCCCAAGTCAGGCAGTGCCCCAGCTCCATTCTGAGTATTTGCTGCTTTGTGTGTGATCAAGCCAGACAAGAGGAAATGAAAGTTTTTATCCCCAATACTTTGGCCCTGACGGTGAGACAGAGTGTTTCACCAAAGACCTGAAATTTTGTGGGGATTTAAAGAAAGCACAGGGTCTATATTAGAATACCAGTAAGTCTACTCTAGTCCATCGTTCATTCCCCAATCCTGAGGATTCTGGGATGGAGATGTCCACTCCACCTCTAATTGAGAGGGGGCTTAGATCCCCTGGGGCAGATGGATGGGACTATTTTGCTTGCAGTTGCAGACTCTCTCTGTTCTTTGGGTTGGTCGTTGTCCATCATCATCTCCTTGTTAGTTGTCCTGGGTGAGTCCAATGAACTGGAGAGTAGGTGTTGCAAGTCTTTTGAGATTCAGGGCCCAACTGGCACATGGACAGCCCAAAGATCTAAGTCAACTCGAGTACTATCTGTAGGTTCAAATAGAAGGGGCAGAAGAGCCATGTGTAGGGAAAACACAAATGAGTCCAACTCTGTCACACTGGGGAGAATGAAAGAACTTTTATCACTGATGTGGAGGCAGTGGCCACTGGAGGTTCTGAGGGGAGGGAGAGGGAAAAACAGGTGAAATATGGGGGCATTTTCAGGATGTTGGAATTGTCTTGAATGACATTGCAATGATAGATACAAGCCATTATATATCTTGTCATAACTTACAAAATTGAGTGGGAGAGAGTGTAAACTATAGTGTAAATTATAATCCATGCTTAGTGGCAATGCTCCAAAATGTGTTCATCAATTGTAACGAATGTACCACACTAATGAAGGATGTCATTAATGTGGGAAACTGTGGGAGGGGAAGGGAGTGGGGCATATGGGAATCCCCCATCTTTTTTATGTAACATTTATGTAATCTAAATATCTTTAAAAGATTAAAAAACTATATTTAAAAATTCACTCAGGGTGGTTCTCCCTCTATGCCAGAATTCATTCTTTAAGGATGAAAGAAGAGGAGACCCTTCTACAGCCTTCTCTTAAAGGGGTATCAAAAAAAAAAGGGGGGGGGTTTGAGCTGAGTGAGCAGGGGCTGCTCAAACAGAATGCCTTTCCCAGGTTTCTACCCTGCAGTGACACTGGATTCTGCATCCTTGCAGACAGAAGGCAGACAAGCCTTCCAGGGACATGCTCTGAAGTCTTGAATGGTATCTGAGTCTCAGTCTGTGCCTGTAACCCCATTCTTTACCGTTTGTTTACTTTGGCTACACCCCCTTCCTTTCTCCCCATTTGCTTCCTCCCTCCCTCCCTTCCTTCTTCTAATGTTACGGGGCCCTCACCAAGTACAGGGTACGCTGCAGAGTGCTGGCAAGAGAAAGACAATGGCATTATCCTGGCCCTGGAGTAGCACAATCCAGTGAGAAGCCACTTCCAGACATGGGGTCAGCATCATTGGGGCGAACTATGACACAGCCCTAGGGTTAGAGGAATCTTCTGGAAGATGAGACTTACCCTTTGAAGTATGGTTAGGTGTTCATCAGACAAAGGAGAGGCCAACAGAAAGAGCTGCCTAAGAGTGGAAAGAGCATGGATTAGAAGTCAGACAGATGGCCATTGCCACAGTTTTCAGGCTGTGTGACCTCAGGCTGTGTGACCTCAGGCCAGTTGCTTAACCTCTCTGGGCCATGTTTCCATCCTTTCTTAAACAAGGATAATGATGACTTCCTACTAGAGCTGTTGAAAAATCAAATGGAAGAGGAAGGAAGAATGTTAAAAAAAAAAATGTGTTGCCACTGCTGGCTCATTCATTCATTCAACAAATATATTAAAACACCTCCCATGTGGCAGCTGCTGTGCTAGTTGCTGGGGGTAGAGCAGCGAATGAAGCAGGCATGGTCTGTGTCCTCCCAGGTTGGACCTCTCCATGAAAGTTTTCATTAACAGTAGTAGTTGATATTATGACGAGAGGCAGAGGTGACAAAGGCTGTGGGGTGTTTGGTTTCCCTGGGCCTGGGTGGGAGAGGTGCTCGGGGGTTAGTGGAAGGAGATTAGACTGGAGGGGTAGGACGGGGTCCCCCTCACGGTCCCACTCTTGATGAAAACATTTTGAAAAGCTTCCAGATCTTTATCAATGTTTGGAATTCTTCAAGTATTGAAGTGAAACCACAATCAGCCATCCTCCTATGTAGAGAAAGGGAAACACTTTGGTTTACTTTGCATTTGTACATCTTCTTGACCAGATTTCAGACTCTAAGATTAGGAGACTTGGCCGTACGTGACTCTTACACCCAATCCCTAAACTAAGTCCTTGCCCAGTGCCGCTGCCCAGTCTTAGGTTCTTGTTGACTCAACAAGATGGATGGTCAATAGATGTTTGTGGAATGGCTGGCGGGCTGGATGCCCATGCCCATCAGCAGAGGCAGCCCAGTTCTTTCCAGGGAGCTCTCGCAAGTCAACCCCTGCACAGGAGAGGCATCTGGCCACCGTTCAGCAGGAGCCCTGCCCCAGCAGTTAGGGTAACCCTAACTCTGCCATTCATTTGATTTACCATCTTAGGCAAGTCACTCAACTTCTCTGGGCTCGGGACCCACCCCGCAACTTAATGGGTTTTGACAGCAGGACCTCCGGGGTCCCTTCCACATTTTACATTTCATGATTGGCCGGCTGCCAGGGTTCATTTCCTCTGCTCTCCAGGCCCCTGACACCCACAAGTTGTGGGAGCAGTTTACCAGCCTGCAGTTTGGGGAATTGAACTCCCACCAGTGCAAAACGGAGTTTCCCTTGGCGAGGTCTGATTCCATCGTTGCTACGAAGAGTGGTGAAGGCACAGAGGAAGGAGTATGGCCTGTGTTGGGACCTGGGTTTGGCTCTCTCTTGATTTCTCTGTCTTCACAGCATCCTTCCACAGAAGGATCAAGGACTCAGTGGATGAATTTAGAGGTAATATCTTAGTCCTATCGGTGGGCGATTCTCAGTTCTGACCTCATCTCTAGCACATTCTGCTTTCCTATTTGGGCCCCAGACTTGGATTTGTCCAAGACCAGGCCTCAGCAATATTGGCCTTTCTGTTTACAGACAGTTACTGAATTGGCCTCCCAGTGACTGGGAGAAGAGATGCAGAAAGAACTGGGCGGCGAGAAAGATGACAGGCAACCGCTGTAGGTTTCCCAGCAGCTTTTAGTCATCCCCTAGGAAACTACAGCCCCCACAGGGAAGAGCCTGCATTTTCAGCCCTAGAATATTCATTCTGTTTTTATGTATCAGATCAGACACATATCAAACCCCCCCTAATTTATGCATGCTTGCCATTAGGTTTTGTTTAAACGAGTCCCTTCCAAAAAGAATCAGCCTTCAGTTCGGAAGGAATGAACCAGCCCCGAAAGGTGATGTCAAATGTGGTGTTTCAGGGTTTCAGGGTGTAATTTAGCCCTGGCGGTGGTGGTTTATGACCATGTAAAGTGTAGGAGGCTGCGTGGATGTGTTTGTGAATGACTGGAAGCCAGAGGGCAGAGGGAGTGAACCAGGGGTGGGAATTGCAGTTCAGTTTCACATCTCTACCCAGAGGCATTAGATGCTGCTAATTCTTCAAAAACCAAAGATTTGTTTTACAGAAGAAATTCTGATTTGATTAAGATATTGCTTCCAGACCTAATGTTCCTTTAGCAAATCGTGCCTACATCCATGATTAGAAATAAACTGCATGTTATCTAAGCATAAAAGAGCCGCATGATTTGGAACGATTCTACAGAAGTAACATTTAGTGTAATTACAGTACATTTAGATTAATTATAGCGCTGGTTCCGGGCGCCACCAAACTTAAGGTCGTATCAGCATTTTCCTTATTAACCCTGTGTGGAACAAGTTTATGTACATTTTCCCTCTAGAATAGATTTGGGTTCCATGTAGGCCTGGAGCAAAATTGAATGGTGTTTTTGACTTTCAGAGTAACTTTCGAAAATACAATTGCAGAGAGAGTGTTCTTTTGAAGAATATTTTTTTCTGTGTTGAATCCCCAAATAGGCAGAGGCTCGTTTTTGAGAAAAGGGAATGGTCACGATGTTTAGTTTAGGAGAGCTCCTTGCTATAAATGGCTTGAGTCTTCCAGCGTTGCCTGTAAAGTGTGGCCGGCCCAGAACCTAAGCACTCAATATGAATTTGGAGCCATTCAAAAAAAAAAGAAGAGCCCAAGATTCCAAAGGGCATTCCCAAAAGCAAAATTGGTATTTGAGGCTCTTTCTTTTTGAATATTATTATAGGCCTCAGATTTTTATCTCTTGATGGCATTCGTTGATTTTTTTTTTTTTTGAAACGACCAAAAGTAATTTGAGGCCAGATTTGGTGAGGAAGGCAGCTGATAAGGTCGGAAGAATGTACATTTTATTAAAAAATGAGCTGGGACTCTAAAATAATGAGCCTCCTTTTCATGCATGGGTCATAGCTGTAGCTGAAGGTAATTCCCCCAGAGGAGTTCCAAACCTGCTTGAGCAATGCCTGTCTCCTTGAAAACACTGTATACTGTCCTCCTGACACTGCTTCGAGGGAAGTGACAGCCATTTGAATGTCAAATGTCTGGTAGTTTGTTAGACGAAGAGTCTCATTATTTTCTAGTTCTACTCCATGTAAAGCCTTTTTAAATTCTAAGTTTTTAATGGACTCTAATGGCACTAAAGTTGCTATGACTTGCCACACGTGTGAAAAACATTTCCTAAAGCTATATATCTTTATGCAAATTTATGTAGGAATTCCCAAAAAGTCATTTGTTAATAATAATAGCTAGCATTTTCCTGAGCACTCACCACGAATCAGACAGTGTGTCTTCCATGTTTTAACTCATTTTCTCCAAGAATTTTGAGAGCCTTTAGGCTCTCAACCTTCCATTTGGTGGCTATTACATTCACAGAGAGGTTAAGTAACTTGCCCAGGACACCCAGCCAGTAAAAGGCCGAACTGGGATTTGAACTCCGGTTGATTGGACTCAAGGCCTGCCTATGTCACACCACATGATGCTTTGCTTGACTTGGTAAACATATGTGTCCTGGACAGAGCCACAACTCACTGCTTGCCAGCATTCTGTCCCTTCTCTTGGTGGATTGAGGTGGAAATGAGGACTGCGTGGCCAATTTTCACAAAGCAAGTTGTATTAAATGAGGAAAGGAATCAGGGCAACCGCAGTGACTTTTCCAGACCCTCCCTGGGTTTTCCTTTTCTTCTCCCTTTCTATTTTGCCTGGCTTGACTCTATTTTACCTTTTCCTGGTAGAGTCGTGCCGGCAAATGGCTCTTACCAGGAACAAATGATGCTATAAATCCGGGCTAAAATCAATGAGGTTATGAGCTCTAAGAGGGAGATGCAGTTTCGCAGGCATAAGTGTTTTCCCTGCTTACCATGCTGCCCCTTTGAAGCCAGAAGCCAGAGGCTTGCGTGTTGTCCCCACATTCATGGGCCTGTATATAGCCCCTCTGGCACAGAGCTGGATTCTCAGTACCCATCTTCCCCTTTTAAACAAGAGGAAGATTTAGAAGAAATAACAGAGAGTACACATGCACTCATGTCTGAGTCCAGCATATAAGAAAAGAAATGGAGAAGGAAGTGCCAAACAAAAGCAGCTCTCAGTAGTAACACTGTAATGTAAAAATTATAGCCTGGGATTCTTGGAAATAGCTCCACCCACCCCCACCTCCACCCCCCTCCTGGAGAGACGGGCACCAGCTAAAGGGAACTTACTTACCCAGTGCCAAATGCATTAATTTAGTAAAAGGGAGAAGGCAGCAATGACTGCCACTCAGCTTTCTGCTGACTGGGGATGGCCGTTTTCTGAAGTACTGGCTTCGCTTCCATGAAGCCCATTAGCAGACACCAGGATTCTGAGGTAGGCGGTGGCTGCCACGCGAGGAAGGCGGCTCTCCGTGCTGTGTGCTTCCAATTTGATTCACAGCTCTTCGGCGTGCAAAATAATGGAAGGGCAGTGGGAGCAACCTCTGAGGTTTTCACCCTCATTGCCTGTCATTTCTCAGGGAATGTGGGTGAAGGTGGCTTTGCACTTGGCGGTGGTCTGTTCCAGGTGACTGGGTGGGATAAGTGCACTTATCGTCTGCTCCCTCATCACCGGGATTGCTTGGAGCAGGGAAGGCCCGGGACTAGGGGGAGGCGAGGGAGGAGGCACCCGCCTTGGGTGCAAGGTTTGAGGTGGCACCCCAAACTCAGGACTCGAGATAATCTGTTGATGTGGTATTTGTAAAAATAAAATCAAAATTTATGCAAGAATGGCCTCACTAATATGAACTAAATATGAAGAATAAATGCATGGAGGTAAAACCAAGAGTATAGGTTATTAGGAGATAAGAGGAGGATTGAGAAAGTGTACTGATGCTTAATGTATGTGGAAGTTGTAATTAACTTGACTGTGAATGTGTGGAAATGGATAGAGTTGATGGTAACACATTATAGTGAGTAACAGCTGGTTGATAAATGGGGATGTGGCTGAAAAGGGTAGTCTAGGGATGTAAATGCCAATTGAAAGAAAGCTAGAGAATAATCTAGGGACTGAATAGCATAGTGAACCCAGGGGTGGATGCGAATTGTGTTTAATAGTACAGATGCAAGAATGTCCTTCTATGAACTAGAACAAATGTATATCATTATTGCAAGGTGGTAAGCATGGGAAAAATACAACTGGTGTGACCTATGGACTATAGTTAACAGCAATACTGTAATATGCTTGCATCAATGCCAAAGATGTACTGTGTTAATAATAGGGGGGTATGGAAAAAATATACCAAATGTATGCTATAGACTGTAGTTAGAGGTAATAGTCTGATGATATTGTCTCACAAACTGTAACAAATGTTCCACGACAATGTAGTGTGTTGGTGGAGGGGTGGTGTATGAGAATTCCACACATGTGCATGATTGTTTTGTAAGTTCACAACTTCTCCAATAACAATATATTTTTAAAAGTTTATGCAGGAAAAATCCATGATGAGCAAAATACAAATTTAAATAAAGGCAGGATCAGTAACAGGGCCGTTCCAAGACATATTGGCACTTGAGGCAAAAGGAAGAATTATTGCATTGATTTTAATTTTTAAAAATATTGTATCACAATGTTATTTGCCTTAACGGCTGAGTTTTTTGGCACCTCCTGCTCTCCCTCAAAGTCCACGTCTTACACTATTTCTCTACAATTTTCTCTCATTTCTCCCTTGCCCCCTCTCATGCCTCCTCCACCCCTACTCAGTCAGAATGTATTTCACCTCTGGGCTTCCAAAAGCACTTCTACAGATCTCCTTGCAGCAATCGTCACAGTAGGCTGCAGTTATTGGTTTGGAGAATATGCCACTTCCAGAAGATGATGGCTTCCTTGAGGATAAAGACCATGCTCTTTGCAGCCACAGTGCCAGCCAAGTACTTCGAGGGTACTCAAAAATATTTGCTGGTTGTAAAAAAGAAAGCAAAACAAACCCAAACAAATGAGTGAACAAATGAGTTAAATGAATGAAGGAAAGTAGCCTTTGATGTTTTTTCAGTACTTTGTTAGTGGGCTAGCATTTTCAACACTTACTCCTAAGTAGAACATTGGGTCAAATTTGGCTCCCGTTTTTTTGAGAAATGGAACTCAAGTGGAGAGAATCGGCTCTAGAATATCTTCCATTGTAATTATTAAGTAGGTATTCATGCTTGTTAAATGGATAAGAAGTAGTAAAGTCCACTCCATGAACCTGTCCAAACCCCACTTTCATTTCATTGCATATGAAAAGCACGGGAATGATTCGAACCCTGTGCAGCAAAGCCTTAGACCAGAGAAGGCTGATGATTCAGTAAGCCCTAAGTGGCTTTCTTCTTTGGCAAGGTTCTTAACAAGGGCTGTGCCTCAGAACTGGGGGTGGGTGGAGATGGGGGTGGTGAATTTTCAAGATGCCAATCAATACCTGTGAACCACCCCCTGCCCCCATCATCCCTACTGAGCCAGAATCTTTAGGGGTGACTGACCTGGTTCTACAAGGGCTACGTGGAATACACAAGAAGCTTTGGGAAGCTAGCCTGAGGGTTCCTTGTGGTCAAGCACTTCGGGGGACTGTTTACACACAGTTTCATGACAGTGGCTCAGTGCTCATTAGCCGTGAACTGAAATGGTTCACCCTGGGGTAAAGAACTTTGTTTTTCTTTTACCAAAAGAAACAAACCAGAGCGGATCAAGTTATACAATATTCATGATCACTTCGAATCAGAGATGCAAAAGTCAGTGCTGAAATGGCCTCATACTTGTGGAGCGCTCGTGATTAGGAGTTAGGATTCAGATTGTATCAGTTCTAATCCCATCTGTAGGACCACGGGAAATTCTTGAACTTACATGTGGGAAACTATGTATGTCCATTGTGCCTTTTGTTATAAGGAATACTTAATTCATAGGACTGTCAAGGCCATACCTCCCTACAAAAATGCTGGAAGAATACGAAATTATAGCAGTTTCTTTTGTCCTTACAATAAAATGTAGAAACTAATCCGCTAAGATGTTCTTAATAAAGGTCTTATCTAAGTAACCATGCCAAGTCACTGTGTAGGTCCTCAAGAAATCAAATACATTTGGAGGAACGTAAGTATTTAGAGCATAGTTAATGAAAGTGGTTAGCTGCCCCCCCCATTGTTTCTTATTTTAGCAATTTAACACAACAGAGTAGTAGAGTAGTGCCAACAAATGACAGCTTGGCTTTGTTTACCTGATGTCAAGCGGACTGGTCTGACTGGTTGCTTTTTAATCCCATTTAATCAGTTGGCAGGTTGCATTGTGTAAGTGTCGTAAAATTGTTGTAAGATGACCTGAGAAATGATAGCACATCGAAAGCAGACTCGGCTCTACTATAGTTTGGAGGCTCAGTGCAATTAATTTGCTTGCTTATCTGTAACCTGCCAGCACAACCAATCCGCAATAACCAGGTGAAGGGCCCACACCAGATCCTCTACAGCCCTTCAGCCTGACGCCCAGCACAGGGCAGCCAGCTAACTTTAGCGAGACGTCTCGGGAGCCCGTCTGACATGGACTCAGCGGAGGGTCTGAAGCTGTCGGCAGGGGTGGTGGGCGTGGTGTGGCGGCGAGGGCGACAGCAAGCCTTGTAGCACAGCACGGGCACTGGAGCCAGGAGTCACAGTGACCAAGTGACATCTGCTCCTACCCGATGTTCGCAAAAGTGGCATCTGCATAGGTTTATGCCTCAGAGGTCTGTCTGCTCGTCAGTATTCTTATTAAAGGGGTTTCCCTCTGGCAGACAACAAGCCAGTCCATATTATACCCTCACACAAATGTCTGGTGATCATTTACTGCAAAAACATGTTTCCTTCATTTTTCTTTTACATTTTAATGGTGATCAACATGTTTACAATGGTTTTGGGATTCAAGATTATCAATATTTCAATACACAGCAGATTGTGTTGTCGTGGGAGCTGTGTATTGATTTAGTGTCAGGGAGCCAGCCAGGGCTGAGTGGTGAGCAAAAGTCCCATGACACAACCTTCAGAATGGAAGAAAAGATTTGTAAATCATACCTCTGGTAAGAGTTTAATCTCCAGAATATATAATGAACTACTACAATTCAAAAACAAAAAGACAGCCCAATTGGAAAATGGGCAAAGGACTTGAATAGACATTTCTTCAAAGAAGATAGACAAATGGCCACTATCATATGAAAAGATGTTCAACATCACTAACCATTAGGGGAAGGCAAATCAAAACCACAGTGAGATACTACTTCATATGGACTAGAATGGTTAGTATGAAAAAGGTGAAAATGACAAGTGTTGGAGAAGATTTGGTGAAATAGGAACACTCATTCATTGTTGGTGTGAGGGAATGTAAAATGGTGCAGCTGCTGTGGAAGACAGTTTTGTGGTTCCCCAGTAAGTTAAGTATAGAATTACCATAGGACCCAGCAACCCCACTTCTAGGTATATGCCCAAAAGAATTGAAAGCAGGCACTTGAACAGATACTTGCACAGTGATGTTCATGGCGGCATTATTCACAATTGCCAAGAGATGGAAGCAACCCAAGTGTCTGTCAACTGATGAATGGATAAATAAAGTGTGCTATATACATACAATGGAATAGTATTCAGCCATAAAGAGGAACAAAGGTGTGATACATGGGACAACATGGATGAACCTGAAAGGCATTGTGTTGACTGAGATAAGCCAGACATAAGAGGCAAAATATTGTATGTTCCCACTTTTATGAAATACCTAGAATAAACAAATTTGTAGAGGCAGAAAAGAGATGAGAGGTTACGAGGAGTTAGGTGTAAGGGAATGGGGAGTTACTGTTTAATGTGTGCAGAGTTTCTGTTTGGATGAGGAAAACGGTTTGGTAAGGGGTGGTGGTGGTGATAGCACAATATTATGACTGTAATTGACATCACTGAATCGCACACACGAAGCTGGTTGAAATGGGAAATTTGGGGTTATGTCACCACATTAATTTTTTTAAAAAGTCATTGACTTTAGAAAACATCATAGAAAGAATGGAGACTCATCATCGCAGACACTGCTGCCCAGAGTCTTGCCAAGTCAGTCGGGAAAGCAGCCTCTCAGGTGCCTCCCCTTGGTCCCTTGTGTCCTGCAACCAACTCTCAAAAAACAAAGCAAAACCAAGCATTGTTCATCTCTGCAGGCCCAAGCCACCAGTGGACCGCAGTTCTGTGTAACCTCTGTTTCCTTCCCTGCCCCAAGTCTTGGCAACTGAGACTACAGAGACAGAGGTCAACTCTACCATTCAAAAAAAAAGCCTGGCAACAACCGCATTCAGGTTGAAGGCGACCTCATTATCATTGAGAACGACTGCTGGGTGCACCCTTCCAGCCTTCTTCCCTCCCTTCCTGGCTCTTTCTCCTCCCTGCCTGCCTCTCTCCTTTCCCCTCTGTACTAGTCAGCCAAAGGGGTGCTGATGCAAAGTACCAGAAATCTGTTGGCTTTTATAAAGGGGATTTATCTGGAGTAGAAACTTACAGTCACAAGGCCATAAAGAGTCCAACTCAAGGTACCATAAGAGATACTTTCTCACCCAAAGTCTGTTGCCATGTGTTGATGCAAGATGGCGGATGATCTCTGCAGGGTTCAGTCTTCTTTCTTCCTCTTAAGGCTCCGTGGTCCCAGCTGCTTCTGATCTCAGCTGTAGGCTGGCATACGGCTCGTCTTGCAGGGTTTCTCAGCTGCTCTGTTCTTTTCAGCTGCAAACTATCAGGCTCATCTCTCTTTCTGGGGCCTCTGTCCTGTCTATGGAGCTGTCTCTCTTCCTCTGTGTATCTTCTTCCTGTGTTCTCTTGTGTGTCTACTTCTTTTTTTTTTTTTTTTTTTAAAGATTTATTTCCTTTATCCATTTTAAAGCCCCCCTTCCCCATTTGCTGTTCTGTGTCCATTCGCTGGGCAATTCTCTGCATCTGTTTCCTGCCATCTCTTCTCATCCTCCTCCTCCAGTCTTCACCAGGATTCGATCCTGGAGACCTCCGATGTAGGAGAGAGGTGTCCTGCCACCTGCACCACCTTGGTTCCTGGCTTTTAGAGCTTTCAGAGCATCTCATCTTGTCTCTCCCCTGTGTCTCTCTTCTGTTATGTCATCATCTTGCTGCATGGCTCCCGGGGCCTGGCGGCTCACCAGCACACAGAGCCTGGCAGCCCACGCGCCTTCTATATATATTTTTTCATTTTACCGGGAGGTCCCGGGGATCGAACCCAGGTCCCTCCATATGGCAGACGGACGCCCAACCATTTGAGCCACATCCGCCCCCCTGTGCATCTACTCCTGTGTTCTTGATTGAGCGTTTGTTTATATAGCCCACCAGGGGGCAGGGGCTCAACCGTGTACGCCCTATTGATGTGGTCGAATCAAAGCCCTAATCTTGATTTAATCAAGTCAACAGAAAGCCTTTGAATTTAACACAAAGGGTATCCCGCCCAGAGAAACAGACCAGGTTACAAACATAATCAATATCTCTTTTTTTGGAATTCATAAACAATATCAAACTGCCACACCCTCCTTCCCCTGCCTTCCTCCAAGGGACCTGCTACGTGCTCGGTGCTGAGGGCCCAGTGGGGGAACTCTGTGCCTGCTTTCAGGGAGCTTCCATTCGAGTGAGTTGGTGGTGAGGGCAGACATTCTAAAAGTCCGCGTGAAGAAAGGCATCCTAGATGAAGGAATGCAGCTATGGAAGTGGAAGGCAGGCTTCGTCCTGGGTGGGCTGACAGAAGCCAGCCAAGCGAGGAACTCCAGAAGGCGTTTCAAGGAGACGCAAGTGTGCTCACAAAAGGCTCCGAGGCAGGAACAGGCTTAGCTTGTTCAAGGAACAAAAGGAGCCTGGTTAAGGGTGGTGAAGGTACCGAGGATGCGGTCAATGAGGTAGGCAAGGGCCAGAATGGTGGGTCCCTCCAAGGCTGAGGTAAGCCTGTGGAGGTTTATTCTCCTTGCAACGGGAGGCACTGGAGGGGCTTAAGCTGGGGAATAACGTGCTGTGGGGACACCACACAGGAGGGAGGTGAAGAAGGAGGCAGGGGCAGCCAGCTAGGGGGCTATTGCAGTGGGCGAGGGTGGGGGCAGTAGGAGGGAGAGAAGTGGATGGATGCAGAGGCGATTTTGGAGGTGGAGTCGGCAGGGGTTGCTGATAGATGGGATGGATGGAGGGCAGGCAAGTGTAAGCGACGCATTGAGCAGCTCAGTGGGATTAAAGCGTACATTATGTGACTAAAGAGTCTGTCCAAATGTCCCCCCCACCCAAAGTATTAGTCTTTGCTAAAGAACGATTGATGGTTTATCTCTGGTGAGACCAAAAAATAAAAATAGGGAAAAAAACAACCTACAGCCCTCAAAGGCTGGCCTTTTACTCTGCCACCCCCCGCCCACAGGAATTTCAGCCTAGACTGGGAGCTACCTGAGGGCAGATAGGCACGCCTCTCATTCCTCCTGGGGTTTCTGGCTTGTTGAAAGGAACATGAGGAAAAGAAACACAAGGGACACTTCAAACCTTGCCTGCCTTTTATTTCCAGTGGGTAGCATGACAATCCAGGGATACAAAAAGGGAGAAAAAATAAGAGAATCCCACAAAGTGGGTGGGAAAACTCCATGTACCCAGAAGGGAAAAACACTATAGAACAAAACAGCAAACATGCTGTAAATCATTTTTCCCTTACCGTGGAAAGATTCAATAAATCTATAGTGGCACTTACCCAACTCTCTGGCAAGCTCATAGTGTTTGGGACTAAATTTCAACTCGGGTTGATAGTTTGAATTCAATCCCAGCTACATTTTAAATATGTATTTCGTTCATGTCAGAGACACTTAGGATGACAGATACACTATTATTAGGCCATATTCAGTAACTAATAAAGAAATTACGAAGAATGGGAGGAGCTAGCTTGTTCGTTTGAGGGAGTAGAGGCAATGGACTGACTGGAAGAAAAGCTTTTTTTCTTCCACAGCATGTGGTAGTTCCTTCTTGATAGAGAAGAAAAGCCTCACCGTTTCTCAGGATGCCGTTTTGGAGCCTTCTGTCTTGGCCTGGCCTCCTCTGCCCTTTCTCACCAAACTTCTGCTTTTTTAAAAAAAAACACCATTTTCCAGTTTCAGTGACTCTTTGTTCCTTTGCTGCCGTTCTGTGCCTTTCTTTCTGCTCTTTCAGTAAGTCAGAAAGACACTTCCCTCACCTTTTCTACCTCCAGGTAGCCAAATTATCCTTTAGTGCTCAGCTCCAAGTGCCTCCTCCTCCAAGAAGCCTTCCCAGCTTTCCCCAGGCTGAATTTATACTTTGCTCAGTGTTTCCTCTGCTTTGTGTCATGTTTGCTTTTTATGGCTCTCTCCTGCAGCTATGCTGAATCCATCATACACAGTCCCTAGGTAGTGAATTCCACAAGGTAGTGCTCATTACAGATTTATTGAATGCCTCAGTGGAATTGCAAGAGTAATCATGACCCTTCTTCTTGACAGGACCCCTCAACCCAGTTAACTGGGAGTGCTTGGCTTTGCCATGGTAAATAATTGACTATTTCTTAGTGCTTGGGGGAGCAGTATGTAATTCATCTCGAGATTTTACGTAATAGACATAATAAGAACACATTCTGTCTCTCTTGTATTTTATTTCCCTAGGTTGTAAAAACCTAGCTTCTCTCAAGCACTTTACTCAATGTTCCTCAAAGGCATCGGCAGCAAAAATTTATGAATATTTTTTATTAGGGATGATTTGGTTTTTATTCCTAGGAAACAGAGCTAGAAAAATTTTAAGGTCATTATCCATAATTGTTTTAAATACATAGTGGTGTGAATGAGCTGGTTTCAGCTTTTAGGTTCTCTGCTTTCTTTAGCTCTTCCCATTTTTAAGTTAATAGTGATAAAAATAAATCTCATATTTATTAGCTTTTCTCATACTAAGGTGTTTAACAAACCTTAGGGGCGCAAGTATAATGTAGTAATCCATATGCTTGCTCATAGGTTTATGGCCCTCAGAGTATTATTTGATTCCAATTATTTTTATTTCATTGTAATTTCTCACAATAAACAGAGGAATCGGGTACAGAGTTACTGGGAAAGTGCAAATAGAAATCCCTATCAACCCAGTTAACTTGCCTTTAAAGACGGCATGTTAACACAGACTGTCTATATTTTTTTAACTCTTTAAATTAATTAATTAAAATTTAAACTCTTAAATACGTATTTGTTTTTTATCCTGTTTCCTTCCTTTCAACAACCACTTCTTGCATAACATGTATGTGTGATATTCAGAGCTCAGCACTTGAAGCATAAAGATTGTCTCAGTTTGCCAGAGCTGCTATGACAAATACCACACCATGAGCTGCTCTAAACAATGGGAATTTATTAGCTCACAGTTTTGAGACTAGGAATAAGTCCAAAATCAAGATATCTGCAAGACTTTCCTACTCCCCAGACTGGAACGTTCTGGGGCTGGCTGCAGGCTCTTGGGGTTCCTTGGCTTTCCCATCACGTGGCGATGCCTTCTCCTCTCTTGCTTCTGTGATATCCTGGTTCTCTTTATAAGGCCTCTGGGAAACCAGATTAAGAGCCACGCTGACTCAGCTGTCCACACCTTAATTGAAAATAACACCTGCAAAAGGTCTTATTTACAATGGGTTCACACCATCGGATTAAGATTAAGGACATGTGTTTATTGGGGCATAAAATTCAACCTACCACAAAGATCAAAAAGGTTATTAGAAGAATATATCTATATACAATAAGCTAGTTTAATATGTGTGGATGTGTTAGAAGTATATTGTCAGTGTGTGTGTGTATCCTTAATGGCCTTTGGTTACTGAATGTTTGCTCTCTGCTAGGCACCGTGCCAAATAGTTTGCAGGCATCACCTCATTTAAGACTTTCAATATTACTAAGAATAGTAATAGTATCTCCACTTTGCAGATAAGAAAACCAAGACTCAGAAGTATTGCGTGATTTGCCCGAGTTTGTCCATTAAGAGGTGGCGCAGTCAGGACTTGAACCCAAGTGCATCTGATTCCAGAGCTCTTGCTCTTTACCACTTATACATGTGAGGTGTCTTTGGTTTGATCAGATGCCACCTTCAGCACATAAATTCAGATTCAGAATAATTAAACCATATGCTGTTGCAAAAGTAGAATTAAAAAGTAGGAACATGGTGGCTTGAATATGAAAATGGCTAGTAATGAACGGCGAGGGTTATTTTATTCTATCCATGCTTTGGGGCTGTCCTGAGTGGAGGTGGCCAGTGCTGGTCCTTAGACTCTGGTCCTGGGTCTATATTTGATTCAGAACCGGGAGATACAGCATTTCAGTGACTGCTATGTTCCCTCCCTCCTGCCAACTGAAGACCCCACTATGGGCGAATTACTTTATGGAACAGCCCTTTAGATACCTCAGTCTCTAAGAAGGAACTTTCAGACTTTCCATGGGTTCAAATCCCAGATGAGCCACCAAGATCTGGGGCCTCCCAACCTTAAGCATCTCCAGACTGTTTGTCTTGGAGAGTTGAGTCATTTGCCTCTCAAGATCTCTGACTGTTCTGTGGCTTTGCAAAATATGCCCAAGTTTCAAGGTAGTTTCGCCTATAGCCGAACCCTAATTTGTAGCTCTTTGTAAGCAAGAGCATAACACCAAGGCGTCTCTGAACCCCTGCACTAAGTTAAACTCCCTATTGGGCATTTGATACTTGTGCTTCATTTCTTCCATCTGTAATTCATTAATTATTTGCATGATTATTTTTTAAAGTCTGTCTCCCATGCTAGCCTCTGAACTCTAGGCGGGCGGGGATGTGCATTGCTTAACGCAGGGTCTGGCAAATAGTAGGCAGTCAATAAATATTTATTGATGGAGGAATGAATGAATATGGAGTCAGAAAGAAGACTAGACACATGCAACCCTGTAGCATATTCAGTCTTGATATAAGCTGTGGCCATTTCCATCCTTCATTTTGAAGTACAGCCCTAGTTCAATACCTCTTTCATGACCCCACAATTTTGGTTTTTTTTTTTGGGATGGGGCGGGGGCAAGTCTGTTTTCGGGGTGACTACAAGAAGACAGATAGCATATTTACTAGCCTTAGCAGGCCCTGAGTACTGTGGTCCCTGGAGAAGGGCACGCGATGATAAAGCAGGGAAACCCAGCCGTTATCTGGAAGCAAAAGCCACACAGGCATCAAGGCTGTGACTCACGTTCCTGTGGTCAGGAACGCTGGCATTTTCAAGGATAATTTATGGTAACGCTGATGAGACAGGGTTCGTTTAAATACTGTAACTGCTGAAGCATTCTGAAGTGGAAAAAGTCAGCTGCTGGTTGAGTAAATACCTTGTTGACCCCTTTGAACTCTTCCGATATACCATTGCTTCAAAGTATTTAACTCGAAAATACTTGAGTCCTCAAGTGACCCACGGGAGATGAACTGACCTCGGCTGCTTCGTGCACGTGGGATTTGGTTTCTTAAAACCAGGCTTACGCTCATCTCCGCTCAGCCCCATTGTTCTTTGATCGGTTAAATGACTCTATAAATGGAGGACTGTGATAGCAAAAGTGAAATGTTTTATACAGTGCTAGAAAAAGCTGTAGGGGAAAATTTTAGCAAAAGCACGGGTTCTTTCCTGTTTCTATAGAAACCAGTCGTGATCCGGAGGAGCGAGGTGTTCTTTCAAGTGTGCGTATTAGCAAGGCCAGCCCAGCAGTCGCCAGCGTGCTGGAGGGCTAGTGGAAGGAGACCTCCTAGCTGGGACAGCAGCTCTGTTGTGTCCCTTTGATCTCACTGTGGTGGGGGACATCTGACTGGAAACCCCTGCTTCCTCATGGGCTGAGGAGGGCCAGGGTCCACTCTAGTTCAGTGTCACAGAGCCAGAAGGGGTCTCCTGTCGGGAATCTTCCTGTCAGAAGGGGCAGAAGAAGCTAAACACAAGGCCAGCTCTACGGTCAGCTGCCACCAAATCACTGATGAACTGGCCGAAGCTAGCCTTTGAGCTGTTGGATGGTGTGACAGCTTGTTGCCCTTCCGATCCGTCTACTTCCATGAAATCTTTTCTTTAAAATGAAATACGAAGTAAATCTCTCCTTTTTAGTTTCATTTCTGGGGCTGTAACATTCTTGACAAGCAAGTGTTGGGCAAGATTTAAAATCAAATTCCAAGGCAAACACTTTTCTAAAGCCTAATCAATACTACAGCTTTAAAATGATTTCTCCAGTCTTTTAAATGAAGTTTAGGTCAAATGTAATGACAGCATGAAGCACGTATGGTTTGCTTCAACCTGACATGTCCCAGAAGGTAAGAGGAATATCAAGAAACCGACAAAAGAGTTTTCCCTTTGATTGACATTGACTTTGTGTTTATATGTAAACAATCCCTATATATTGGCATCTCAATGTATTAGTTGGTGGTGGTCCAAAACATGATGTGAATTTGGATAGTATTTCTTTCTGCTCACAAATATACGCTCTGGATCATCAAGTGAACATTCATTGTAGTCTTGCCTTGCCGTTGGCAGAGCAGAATGAATCATTTTGAAATAGAAACTTCCTCTGATCTAACATATATCACAGGAAAACACAAGCCATAGGGGAGTTGATGAAGAAGATGACAATGAGCATTACTGTGAGGCTTAAAATGGGGGGTGCCCGATGTGTCACATTCCTTTTCCTCTTCCCTAAAAGTAATCCCGATATTACTTTTCGAACTTTTTAGCTGTTAACACTCTGCTGTTAAATGAAAACTCAAGTTTTGCTGAAATATATTTTGGCAGAAAGGTAAACAAACGTCCCCAAATGAGAGGCATACATGGAATCAGAAATATCACATATTTTCTAGATGCATTTTATTTCAGCTTCTTTTCCCCTGGGCGTAAAAGTTTGGACAGAAAAACCATCAAGTCCTTCTATTAATACAAGATTAAGAAACCGTGAGATTTGCTGTAACAAACGCAAAGCTTTTCTGTGTGTCTGAGGAAAACTTCAGGTGTATGCGACCTCGGCCTGAGTATATGGAAGCCCTTTCTATTCATGGATATGTCTGGGTTGCCTAGCGTAGGACCTGGCACATAAGAGATGCTTAATAAATAATTGTTTATTGACTACATGCAAATATAACATGAGAAAATTAAAATGGTAATGCTGATAAAACAAAAAATTCTCTGATTGTTTTGATGTGTTTTTTTTTTCCTCCTAGACGACCGTGTGTGTCAGTCAGCCCACATGACATCTACGAAAGGGGACAATTGTAGGTAAAAGGGACACAATCCTTGTCTCCCTTTTCTGGCCTCCACGATCTATACAGCTATTCAATATCACCTGCCTCAATTGATTTTATTAGTACTTGGCTTAATTTTGACCAGATCAGAATGCAGACTCTTAAGAATTTCTACCAACCCGAAGTGGCTGGCATGTTTGTGGGGACCTGTCATCTCCAAGCCGTCACTGCCATCATCATCAAACCTATTTTGAACCCCTTTAGCTCCAGAGCATCACAATGTCTACAGAATCACAGCCCCTCAGTGTGCTTATGATGAGATGTATAAAGAAGGTGTTGGGGCGAGGAGGCTGTTGTGATTTCTTCACTGATTTCTTGACTTCTTTTGCTAACAAACTCATCTATTTGACCCAAAGAGCAGTTCATCTTCCTTTACGACACAACACACATGCAGCCAGACCAAGACTTGAAGCCTGGGAACATTTAGTAAAGTAGAAATGGACACTTCCAAACAGATATGTGGAACGAATACTTTGTCAACTACTGACAATGCTGATGGTCTACGTAGGCAGATATGACTGGAGGGGCCAGGGTAGGAAATGGCCATCCTTCCTCCTGAGACACGAGAAATTCTTCCTTTGCCTAGAGTCTGGAGCTGTCATCCAAAAAGTTGGTTTCTTTGCAGCTCCCCCGATGAGACCTGTGATCCTGATGAAACCTTAGGTCAATAGAGCAAGCTCATTCTTCAGAGCTGCTTGTTGGGCAGGTCTCTTGGTTGCCCAGGCCCCACTGTGAGTTCCCTTGACTTGAGGTCATGCTTCTCTCTGATTAGCAACTGCAGCATTGCTTTCCAAATGTCCTGGAGCTCAGATTTGTTACTGATTCAGTCCGGACTGCCCTCTACCCTGCCTCCCACTGCAGTTAATCTAGGTTGGTAAATTTAACTGGATCTGAAAGAAAATACCAAGCAAATTTACAGTTTGAGGCAAATTTGAAGCGGAAAGCCAGATGGCAAAGCTCTCTTTGAGAGTAAAGTAACAGACAGTATTGATTAAAGAGAGGAATTCCAAAAGTCTTGCAGCTAAACTAGATTCCTGTGGGAAAGGGCTGCAACCCCAAATCCCACTACCTAAATAATGCCAATTAAGAAAACAATACCGACTTTGGCAGCTCAGAAGAAGGCGTTCACAATGCACCATTATTTTAATATCACTAAAAGCTCTCTGGGAAGTTTGAGGAGGCTCATGGTCCATAGGACACATGGACACCCGATAAAGCATTTATGGTCCAATTTAACTAAGGAACAGCACAGGGTCAGAGGGTCCATGGAGTAGGACTAGTGTCTCTCGTTTCATCTAGACATAGGAAGCACTTTCTAGAAATTGTGAAGAAAAAAGATTATTCAGTCTGAGGCATTAGCAATTATTGTGATTGAAAATTAGCAGGGAGCAGCAAACCTCAAGAAGTCAAAAAGACAATCCACAGAATGGGGGAAATATTTACAAATCATATTTGATAAGGGACTTGTATCTAGAATATATAAAGAACTTTTACAACTCACTAATAAAAGGATCTGAATAGACATTCTCCAAGGAAAATATACAGGTGACCAATAAGCACTGAAAAGCTGCTCAACATCATTAGCCATCAGGGAAATGTAAATCAAAACCACATTGAGACACCACTTTACACCTTTTGGGATGACTGTAATCAAAAAGACAGACAATAACAAGTGTTGGCAAGGATGTAGAGGAATTGGAACCCTCATACACTGCTGGTGGGAAGGTAAAATGGTATAGCCACTGTGGAAAACAGTCTCATACTTCCTCAAAAGAGTCAATGGGGTGCTACCACATGACCCAGAAATCCCACTCCTAGGCATATACCCAAGAGAAATGAAAACTTATATCTGTACAAAAACCTATACATGACTGTTCATAGCAGCATTAGTCATAATGGCCTAACAATGGAAACAATCTAATGTCCTTCAGCTGATGACTAGATCAACAAAATGTGGTGTACTCATACAGTGGAATATTATTCAGCCATAAAAAGGAATGAAGTACTGATATTTGCTCCAACGTGGATGAACCTCAAAAATATTATGTTAAGTAAAAGAAGCCTTTCACAAAAGGCCACATATTATAAAATTCCATTTCTTTGAAACGTCCAGACTAGGCAAATCCATAGAGACAGAAAGCAGATTAGTGGTTGGTAGGGGCTGATGGGAGGGAAGAATGGAAAGCTACTGCTAATGGGTATGGGTTTCTTTTGGGGGTAAAGGAAATATTCTGGAATTAGGTGGGGGTGATGGTTGCACAAGCCGTGACTATACAACCACTGAATTGTACCCTTTAAAGGGTGACTCATTTGGCATTTGAATTATATCTCAATTAAAAACAAAACTCAAAACTTCATCACTAACTGGATCCGTTGTTTAGAACTTAGACCAACGAAATTGTTTCAGAGAGGAGTATTTCATCACTGACATTGTTTAGAATTCCTCATGTGCGGTGATAATGAGTAGCAGACAGACTTTAAAGCTTGGTTAAGGAAATGACCCTGGGATGTGTTCATCACCCTAGTTGTGTCAGAACCACTTGGCTTCCGGTGAAAGATGCACGGGAAGGTCTCATGTTGTTGGGCCAGTGAGCAGCGGCGCTCAGCAGTTTGCTGGCTTTCCAGCAGCTCCACTGGAATGGGGACAAGGGAGAGAGACTTGGTCTCAGGGTGCCGACTAGGTCTGGGGGAAATACTACATGGAATGGAGAGGAACTTGCAAGTCTAGGCTAGCATGGAGTTTCTTGATTGTGTGTGTGTGAAATGCAACTGTCAATACTAACCCTGTGCTCTTGAAGGTGCTGATAAAGACGTTAACCTGTGTGCTCAAGAATGGCAAAGGAAAGACATTAAAATTAGAATCCATTTTAGTCCAACCCCAGGGTTATTTTAAATCACATTTTGAAAAAGCACGTGGGAGGGCCGTTAACTTTGATCAGAACAGCCATTTACAAACCAACAGCAGAGAATTTAAGATTAAAGTCTAATTTCCACGACAAGGGGCCCTTTAGTGTTTCTTGCAGTCCTGAAAACAAGTTTAATTTAAATAATGCAGAGATTTGCAATTTTATCCTCTGGAAAGTGAGGCTAAAATATGGAATACACGGAATAGTTTGCATATTGGGGCAGAAAGGAAAATCGCAATTTAACCATAAAATGAATACTAGCTGTCATCTTCTGATCTGACAGTGGAAACTAAGATAGCAGAGACTCTGAACTGAAAAGCTGAGAACTGTCCTTGGCCTTGATAAAGAGGAGACCAAAGATAAGCCAACAGTCTTTTTCAGAGAATAAATATAGATAAAGGGATACTAGAGATTCTGCCCCATCTCTGTTTGCCAGGGTAACATCAGGGTTTATGGTGACCTGAATCGTCATCAAAAGAAAGAATAGTGTTCAGCCAGGATAGAAGTAACAACTGCATTTTAGACTTGTCTAAGTCCTGAAAATTGGTAACCCGCATCTGTAGTACACTAATGGTTCATCAACCTCTGAGCTGATGATCTAATATGCCGATCACTTCCTGCCCTCCTGCCTTGCTGTCAGAGGGGAAGGCCAGGCTTTGTGAATGGACCTGACTGAATAGCCCTGTGAGTGTTGGTGTGGACAGAGCCAAAGTGAGCAGAATCTTCTTTGCGATTCTTGGCGTCTTGCAGGCAGCGGCACAACCAACTGGGCCAAAACCACCGCCTTGGGTCTGCAGGCTTTGATCACACCAGTGACCTGGAAATGAAATCCCTTTCCACAACAGGAGTGCGCAGATTCCTTCTGTAGCACAGCTATTTGTTTCCGTTTTAGAGATGAGGAAACTGAGCGTGTGAGGAGTCCATGTAGATTTTCTGCCTCCGTTGGGATATGTGTGTGGATTACATGAATTATATACGCCGTGCTGGTGGAGGGTGGTGGTGGTGGTGGTGGTGGTGGTGGTTTGTGTGTGTGTGTGTGTGTGTGTGTGTCTGAGCACCACGCCTAGAGCCCAAGAAGCCTTCAGTGCTTCTTTGTCTTGCATAGCACTGAGTGTTTTGCCAAATGCCTAGCAGGTTCAATAGATAGTGGTTGAATTGAATTAAAATCTCTCTAAATGGATTTTGCCAGTTGGCTTTCCTTCTGTAATTAGCTTCCTGACAATTTGAGCGGTAATTGGTTGATGGAAAGAATAATTAATAATAAAGGTTGTTTATTTGTGGGGTGAGAATTTATCACAGTTTTCACTCCTTTCCATCACCATTGAATCTCTGAAAAGACTCATACGTTAACTATGGAGAAATTATATTGCAAAATATTGAATAGTAATTACAATACGTGATATGTTTCCCCTTTAATTAGCAAATAGACTGTTCATTATGTTTTAGATAATTGTTACATATCATTTGATTTTATTTCTTTATCATTTGTGGCAGGTGATTACATTTCCACAGGGTATAATTTTTTATCACATTATTTTGAAATTTGATTGCAAGATTATGCAGCACAGAATTCAGTGTATTCAAATCACCCTGAATTCGCTCCCGTTCTTTGCTTCTGGGAAATTTGCACTTCTTTTATCCTCCCTGCATGTGTATGAGAAGTAACAATTCAATATTAATGAAGCCCAGTGATGGTGAAAATCGCTCTAAATGCCAGAAATTGGAGATCTTGGGACTGGAACTTGGAAACTTCGGCTGGTGTTCCGTCGCCATTGCCATCTCTTTGAAAAATCATCTCTTGCTAGTAAATGCAGATGTGTGCCGAGATGGCGTGTACAGGCTTTCCCGACACCTGAGGGAGCTCAGGGGCGTGCAGTGCTAGCTGCCAGCTTGCCTCTCCCCTGCCTTTGAGTAATTGGGCTGATCATGACCCTCATTGCTGTGTTATAGGATTGACACTGAGAGTTTAGCTATGACAGGAAATCAGTACCGGTTGAACACAGACAGACCTCCCTGCCTCGGCTTTGATGATGTTATTTATGATGAAGGCGGGCGAGCTCGTCGGCTGCACAGATGACGGTCACCGTGGCATCGAGGCATCAGCTGATGGGGCATCCGGATGCCTGGTCACAATTTGTCTTATTAACTTGATTATCCGCCTGACTATACGTTCTGCGAGATGGAAATGGCAGCCTTTGGGGGGAAAGTTTCACACGATGAGCCCCGGTCTATGCGAGGCAGCCACCTCGGTTTAAAATAAGATCCTATCAGAGGAATGAGCCGAGGCTACAATTATACAGTCTTCCAAGATTGTCATGATATGAAACATGAAGCGAAACTCGTTCCTTCCCCTCCTTTCGCTTTGTTCCGAGGAGTTGAAATAATATTGCTTACTGCTATCAGGGCAATGCCAGTACTTCGAGGGAATAACTTTCCTATTTAGGTTTGGTCATGCAGCCTGTTTAACAGCTATTGCCTTTATAACGGCATGCAGGGAGAATGGCATGGACCTCTTGAATAATTAATACGGTTTTCAGAGCAGTAGTCATGGAAACCGAAGCAGTGTCACATATTTTGGATTATAAGAATTAGGCACATTTTGATTATCACGTTGAGCCAAAAGAGGTGGCCGTCCCCCAAAGACAAAGCCATTTTCCCCCAGTTCCCTTAGCTCAGCAAAACAAATGTGGATTTGCGTGTGTGAAGAACTGAGCCATGCTTCCTAATAAAATTCTTTTTATATTTCCGTGTTTTAATTGCTTAATTGGTTCTCTTGGCTCTATATTTGGATTCTCTGTTTAATTGAGATGCTTCCACGCATGCTCTTCTGTTTTCAGACCTTCTCTCGCGCTCTGCAGGTCACAGGTGACTATTTTTGTATTAAAGCGGAAACGTAGAACTTAATGTGCAATAAACTAGTGCAGACCACTCACTGCCTGGAGCATCACATGTTTCTATTGCTGCCCCAGTCCTCTGGTGATAGTGCAATGTGGGATTTTCAACAGTGGTAGACAATTGCTATTCACACACACACACCCAAAGACGAAAAGTGGAACTGTGAACTTTCTAGACCGGTTAGGCCAGACATATATGGCTCTTTATCTGTCTCAAAAAGTGTCTCTTCAGAATCAATATCCTCATTACCTTGGATGGCTGCGTGTGTCTGTGTGTGGGTGTGTGGAAGAAGTCAACCAGGCAAGAGCAAAAAGCTATCATCCAGTCTTCAGTAATAGTGTACGTGGAAAGACTAAGAATAACTGGAAGTTATTTATAGAGTGTAAACCCTCTGGTTTCGTAAACCAGGTTCTACAGTTATTTGCTCAGGTTTATTCCACAAACAACTGTGGCGGTGTGTAAGAGTCCCCAGCCTCTGTTCTCCCAGCCGGTAAGGAAGTGATCAGTAAGACCGTTAGCAAATAACTGGGGTGGAGATAGGATAAAGAAAAGCAAAGGCATGCTTTTGTTACTTCTTCTCCTTCTAGTTTCCCGTCGGCTTTTAAAAATGGATTTCCTCCCCCTCGCGTTGAAGGTGCACTCCTCCCCCTTGCCAGGTGTCCCTGAAGAGTGGGCGCCCACCTGGGAGCCCCGCATTCTCCTCTCGTCCTATGTTGACCCTTCCTCGATGGTGAATTTCCCCCAGCATCATCACCCTTTCTTCTGCCACAGTGTCTCCCTCGCCTTAGGTCCCACCTGTGCCTTAATTAGGATGCTGGCTGCATGGCTGGCCCCGCTTCCATCCATCTGTTGATAAGTTGCAGCTCCTCGGCGATTCTTTTTTGGAATTGCCAGGCAAACCCTGGACTGATGATTTCAAAAGCTGCTTCAGCAAAGCCTCAGCTCTCTCTCGGGTCCCTGGGTCGGTACATTACCTCACGGATTTTTGTTTGTTTGCTTGGTTGGTTGGATTTTTTTTTTTTTTTTTTTTTTGGTCATGTGTTCCCCTTCCTTTAGCGCCTGGCTTTTAATTCTTTCTATGAACCGATCCAGTCTGAGAATTCCAAAGCCCTCTAATTCCAGGCATCCTTTCTTAGGTGATCTTGCTAGTGGTTTTAGGTTTTGCAAATGTGCAGTCCTATATTTCTGACGTTCACCTGCTTGCAAGGGCTTAATCCCACACATCTGCATTATCCCCAAGGCTGTTGCTTTGACATTCCCGCAGTCCTTTCCTTCCATTTTTGGTTGTTTTTGGAGGCCCACACTGCCATGTTTGATGGCTTCCCAGCATCCTCCCTCATCCCCGCCCCCCATCACTTTTTCTAGCTTGCTCATGCTTATCTTTGAAGACTCCAATTGAGTGCCATCTCCTCCCCTTCTTGGCACCCACTCCTCCTAGGCTGAACCAGGTACCCCATCTGTAGACCACACTGTAGCACCAAGCCAGGTGTTGTTCAAGGGATCTGTTTGCTGCTTTGTCTCCCCCCCTCCCCCAGACTGCCAGGCTCTTGAGAGCAAGGACTCTGCCTTCTTTATTTTTCCATTCCCAGCCCCTGGTAACATGTCTAGCACATAGTAGATGCTCAATAAACGTCCCTGACATCGGTGGCTCCATTTTGAACTCTTTGTAAAGATTGTCAGGATGCTTCTTTTTGTTCCCTGGGACAATTTTTGCTGCATGTAGATGTGATCTGTGTGGGGGGAATGAAAAAACACACCATGGGAAACTCTTAGACACCATATTTTCCCCCTAGCTAACACCCTACTGGACAAACACATTCGAATACTGACTGCACAACAGATTGACTTAAATTTTATTCTTTCCAAAGATCTCACTTTAGGGTGCATGTCCATTCCAGAAAAAAAAATGTGAAAGGCTTCCAGGGACATGCATGTTAGAACTCAGCCTGACAGGCAGATGTTTTAGAAAGGCACCCCTCCCCCCAAATCACCACTGTCCCCTTAATTAGTGGCAAATACAAAGGTCTCCCCTGCAGAGGGGCTCCAGGGGTTCACTAGAAAGGCCACCTTCTCCCAGGGGCTGTGCCGGTGCATTACCCTGTCTGCAGATTCTGCTTCTAGGCCGGAGGTAGCTGTGCTTTAGCCATGCCTGTGTTAGCACGTCAGCACAGCAGCTAAGCTGTTTTGAATCATCGGAGAGCAGGGCTCTTGGAAACATATAGAAAATAGTGTGTATGATGAAGAATGGCAAGAGCCTGTAGCGTGATCCAGCAGCGGACAAAATCAAATAATAATTTGAAGTAGCAGGGTTTTCTGTTGTGACAATTAAGCGGCATTGTTAGTTTCTGCATGCTGAACTGAAAACCCAAGTATGCCTGTAATTGATGGCTGAAATGGCTGAATCTAGACTCCGCGTTTGTTACCAGATTGTCTCCAATATATTTTGTCTGTAAGTAATGTCAGAGTAGTACATGCATCTCTACGGAGCTAAATTTTACCTGAGATGCACATGCACAATTTTCTCTGAGTTCAATGCAAGGCCAAGCACAATTTAGTTCAGGGAATAACAGGTTTTTATCAACAGCATGTATATCATGGCTACATGTGTTTTGAAAAATAAAGTGATTGTCATCATTTGCCACAGTACAAAGAGAGTTGTCTGTCGTAATATATTTAAATGATACCATTAGTCATGTATGCCGCCAATATAAATGCCATTTCAGGTTTACTTTATTACATGGCATGGTGTAGCAAGAACCTTTAGGTGCTCAAAAACCTAAATGAAACCTGGGCTAAATAAAATTAGAGACCAATCACTGCAGACAGCGTGTGGAAACCAAGTTAAAATAGTTTTCTGTTTGGTGACTGTGCCGGAAAGCTTGTCGCAAAACACCAGCTGGCCTTTATTGCCTTCAGTCTGTGAGGTGGCCAGATAAACATGATAAAATATGAAGATTCCTTCAGAGCCAATCCTTGTGAGGTGTTCTGAATGGCATGGGCAAGTGGCAGAATGTGACATGGGATTTTTGTGTGTCCTGGGAGTGAAAAGGGAGGGCAGGCAGCGTTTCTTTTACAGCCACATCACACTAATTTCCTTTGGACCTGGCATAGCTACCCTCTATTTCAGGGATAACATGTAGCTTATGTAGCTTTAAAAATTTTCCAGAACTAGGTGAGGTTTCGATTACCTCTTCTGCTGCCAAGTTGGTCTGAGCTCAGAGACTGCAAACTGGCCTGAAAAAGCATTGCTGTTTATAACCAAGGTGCCTCCGTGAAACTAGCACTTCTGGTTACTTTTCCAGAAAAGTGTCAGATTTGCCTGGCTACATTTGCCCATTCATACTCAGGGTCTTTGGGCCAGTGCCTCCTATTTGCCAGATGGATGCTATTCGTTAGGAGTCAGTGAAGCCTGTGGAAATCAAATTGAACTCAGCTTCTAGAAGTGTCTACGGGGACTTATCTTTGGAACCATCCCATCTACCTTTTGTAAAAGACCCCCCAACTAAAAAATCCAGTTCGCTTTTTAAAGGTAAAAGTAATTAAAATGAAAAAAATATTATCTTGTTACTCTTTTAAATAATGGCTACATTCAAAAAGAGTTGTAGAGAGGCAAAAAACATATATAAATAAAACCTTTTGAAGTTAGCCATTTTGTTGTGAGGACAAGATCGTAACTGTTAAATATTTTTTAAAAAAAACCTCAGATCAATGGTTCGCAACAAAACAGTGTTGTTTCTTAGTGTAAACAGCGGCATTTTATACTAATATTAAAGCTGAGTTTTCTTTTAACTTTTTAGTTTGACATACTTTGCAGAAAAGTTGCCAGAACGATGCAGGAAATTCCCTTATACCCATACCCATTACCCAGATTCCCCAGAGGTTTGTTCCGCATTTGCTTTCTCCTTCTCCAGCTCTCTCTCTCTGTGTATGTGTGTGTGTGTGTATATACACATACCCTTTTCTGACTTGTTTGAGGATAAGTTGCAGACAAGCAGTCCTTTAACCCCTGAGTACTTAAATGTGCAATACCTAAAAACAAAGACACAGACACAGGATGTTAATCAAGATCAAGACAACATTGTTACAGTGCTATGATCTGAAGAGATCGTACTCAGATTATAGAGGGTGTCTCAATAATGTACTTTATAGCAATAGAAAATACAGGCCCATGTGTTGCATTTGATGTCTCTTTAGTCTCCTTTAATCTGGAAAGATTCCTCCATCTGCCTGTGTTTCATGACACTGATATTTTTGGAAGAGTACAGGCCAGTCACTTTGCAGAATGTCCCTTCTTTGGGGTTCATCTGCTGTTTCCTCCCAGTCAGGTTCAGGTTAAGTGGTTTTGGCAGAAATACCACAGAAATAATGTTTTGTTCTTCTCCATGCATCGTATCAGGAGGCACGTACTGTTGATTATTTTGGTGATGCCAACTTAGATCACTTGGTTATGGTGGTGTCTGCCAAGTTTCTCCCCTCTGAAGTTCGTATTTTTCCCTTTGTAATTAATAAGTGGGGAGAAACTTTGAGATGAGACTGTGTAAATTATCCTGTTCCTCATCACAGTTTCACCCATAAGTCAATTAAAAATGGGCAGAGAATCTGAATAGACATTTCTTCAGAGAGGATGTACATATGACCAATAGGCCCATGAAAAGATGCCCAACCTCGTCAGCCATCAGGGAAGTGCACATCAAAACCACAGTGAGGTACCACATCACGACTATTAGCACGGCTGTCATCAAAGAGACAGAAAATAATGGTTTGTTGAGGAAATGAAGAGAATAGATCCCTCACTCAGGACTGGTGGAAATGTATATTTGTGCATCCACCTTGGAAAACAGTGTGGCAGTTTCTCAAAAGTTTAAACATAGAGTTACCATATGACCCTGTAATTCCACTCTTAGATATATACCCAAGAGAATTTTTAAAATATGTCTACACAAAAACTTTAACATGAATGTTCCTAGTAGCATTATCCATAATAGCTGAACAGTGGAAGCAACCCAAATGCCCATCAACTGATGAATGGAGAAAAAAAAAAAAAAAAAAAAAAAAAAAAAAAAAAAGTGGCGTGTCCATACAATGGAATAGTATTCAGGCATGAAGAGGAATGAAGTACTGATATTTGCCACAACATGGATGAACCTTGAAAACGTTATTCTAAGTGAAAGAAGCCAGTCACGAAAGGTCACATACTGCATAATTCCTTTTCTATGAAATGTACAGAGCAGGCAAATCCCTAGAGACAGAAAGCAGATCAGTGGTTGCTAGGGAGTGGTTGGTGGTAGGGGGAGTGGATAATAACTGCTTAATGGGTGTAGGGTTCCCTTTTGGGGTGATGAAAACGTTCTGAAACTAGAGAGTGTTGATAGATGCACATCCTTGTGAATATACTAAAAATCACTGAATTACATGGTTGAAAATGGTGAATTATATGGTATATGAATTATATCTCAGGAAATCTGTTACAAATAAAAACAGTTTCCACCACTAGTTTAAGCATCTATTGATAATTCATTGCTGATGCCATTGACTCAATTATTATTATGGTAGAAGCCAAATGGTGATTTACTAATTCCATCATTCTTTGGAAATTTAAGTTGGCTTTCTAAAGTAAAGGTGAGCTTTTATTTCTTCCACTTCCCTCCTTCCCTCCTTTCCTCCTTCTTTCCATCCTTCCATCTTCCCTCCCTCCCCCATCCCTCCTTCCCTCCCTCCTCCTTCCTTCCCTCCCCTCCCCTCAGTTTCCTACCATCAGTTCAATAGGTTGTAATCTTTCATTATCATTATATATTTGATGCTCAAATTGTTCCCAATTTGACCAGTGGGAGTCCCATTACGGTGGTCTCTGTAGCCTTTTGACATGTGTCCATCCTTCTTTGACTCTTCCCTTACTTTCTGCCTAAAAAATATTCCTGACTCATCTTGTTCTTTTCCTGTTTTAGCTCCAGAATTAGCTCTTTCCCAAGGAATCCTTTTAGTAGAAAATGGCACTTAAAAACCAAGATCTGCTTACTGCGACTGGGGTGTTATTAAGTATAAGTCCTTTTAACAGATAGAGCTAAAAATAGATGTATATACATCCATACCCACACACATACACACATCTATTATGAATTTTTAAAATCTGTCATATAGATAGACATCAGTATAACGAATATATGTTAAAAAGCAAGAGTTGGCATTCATTTCTCTAATTCCCATCCAACAACAAACCCTTCATTTTATTCCTTCCCCTTTCCATATTTGTAACTCCCTGTTTGGCAGTGAGAAACCTGGATCCCACTGTTCACATTATATTTACTTATTTGCTCAAGTGGAGGATACGCAGAAAGTAGTTTCCGACTTGCTAGTCCATGAAAAGGCGCCTATAATTAGGGTACACAAGGCTGTATGGTACACATCCAGCCCACCGCCCCCTGCGCCAGTTTGCTTATGTTGTTCATTTGAAATATGGTTCGCGTCACTTATTCTTTTTGTTTGTGTTCCTTTCTGGGGTTTTGTTTCCCCATCGTTATTTACTTTCTTTGTTGAAATCATTGTGAAATATTAACATGGTTCCAAACGTCAGAACTTTTTCACTTAACAATAGATCTTAGATCTCACTCCACAGCGCTCACAGAGTTCCTACTCACTTTGAAGCTTATTTCAATGAGACAGTTCTCTAGTAGAGGAATCTCGGATGGTTTATTTGTGTATTTTTACAAGCAAAAAAGTCACCTTAGTTTTTTATTTCACAACTTATTTTCACAGACTGTAGTCTGGGACACTTTGGAAATGGTGGCAGAAAATACAAAGGAGACATTAGCATCCAGGAGAGAAAACTATGAAGATGGCTGATGTCATAATTGAATAATCCAGGAAGGGTTGAAAAGCCTGGAGTTTACTGTGCCTTCTCACCAACTGTTACAGTGAGGTGCCAAGGTCAGCTCGACCTAGTTATTTGTCCCTGGGGTTAAATAAAACAATCACTTTTTTATTGAATACCTATTTTGTGGCAAGTGCCTTTGAGGACATGTAAGAAGAACACGAGACAAGCCGAAACAAGCCAAACGTACAAAAAGAAAGTCAAATCTTCCGGAGTTCAAGAAAGTAGAGGGGCCGTTCCAGGACGTTAGATCATTATTTGAGAAACGGATTGTCCTGACGTTCAAGGAGAAGGGCTCTGAGCATCAGCCTGGCCAGGGTGTGTCTGGAGGAGCAGGGATTTGAGATGGTTTTTGGAGCGCTCATGGGTGTGGGAGGGGAAAATGGGGCCGCCATTGCGGGAGGTTGGACAGCCGATGGGGGCAAGCAGAGGTAGTCTGCTCCAGTGGTGATGGGGAGAGCACCAGAGCGAGACGGCCTGCATCTTACTTTTGGCTCTAATTATTAGCATTGCAGTTGTGGCCAGAGTCACTTTACCCTCCAGGTGCCAGCTACCTACATGGATAAAAATGGTGCCTGTCACAGAGAGAGCTTGTGAAGCGTAAGACAATCAATGATGTAACATCTAGCCCTGTGCCTGGCACTTAGAACGCCTTCAGTAAATACTAGCTATTTGCCATGCAAAACAGTTAGGGAAGTGTGAGGTATCATTTGGAAAGAGTGAATATACCAATCTCATTGCATTGGAATGTTCAAGATGGGAGCAGTGGGAAGAGAAGCCTGAAGTGTATATTGGCACTCCTTTGTGGAGGGTCCAGCATAGTAGCTACTATTTCTTTGGGACTCACTTTATGCTGGGCACTGGTCTATATGCTTTATATACATTCATCTGCTTACTCCTCTTGCCAACTGTATGAGATAGGTATTACTATTTTCCCCAATTTACCAATGAGGGGAAACCAAGGCACAGAGATGTTAAGTATCTTGCACAAGATCACACAGCTTCTAGGCGGAAGATCTTGGGTGCCAGATCAAGGAAAGTGACTTTTGTTCTGTAGGAAATGGGGAGTTATTCGTGTTTTTTAAACTGTATGTATAGATATGGGGGTTATTTATATAAAGCTGCTTGAGTCAAGTGCCTCTGTTATTACCTGCAGAGAGAGAGAGAGAGAGAGAGAGAGAGAGAGAGAGAGAGAAATACAAGGTCAGGCATAACAGAGGAAGCCTGTCCTCACAACTCAGCACAGCTTTGGTAAGCGTACAATCGGATGAAGAATATAATCTTAGAGTTTTTTTTTTTTCAAATTTGGGAATATATGATTTTTTTTTAAAGGTGTCTAAACATGTTTGTTGCAATCGCACAATAGTTCCTTCATCTTGTAATCTGAGTAACCAGCTCAGCAAACACACAACATTAACTAGGTTTGAAGTACAGGGCTTCATGGACACTTGGAAAATTTTCCTTACCTCACCTCTGGGAGACATTCATGGTGGAAATGGAGAAATGAGTGGCGGCCACATCTAAATTAGCAAAAGATAATCTCAGCCATGCCCTGATGGACATATATTTTAGACGTTTGGAGTTTGAAGAGATTAGCATGCCACATGTGTTCATTTTAGGTGACAGCTTTTCCCCCTCTTGTAAGTGCACATTATTACAAGAGCATAATACTCAAATTGTTGAACTAGAGTGGTGATAAGTGCTTTAGTAAACCTATGGAAACAGTTCTGAAGCTGAGCTCTGTCAGTCTGCAAATTAAGCAAATATATGCCCTGTTCATCTTTCCATTGCAGTTTAAATATTTGAAACCAAGAACTCTCCCGTGTTTGGAGAATGGGACAGATATTGAACGAATAAGGAGAGTGCTTCTGAATACTTTTACGTATTTCATTGGTAAGCAAAAGTACTTCCTTATTACCCAGATTGTCATGGACACTAATGGACAATTTAAATCATAAAATAATAGACTTGTGGAGCTGGAAGGAATTTTAGACGTGATCTGGCCCACCCTCTTCATTTGACGGAAGAGAAGATGAGGCTCAGAACGGATCAAACACTTGCCCAAGCTCATGCACCTTCTTCCCTCCCTCTCACTCTCCTCCCTTATTTCCTTCCTTCCTTCCAACAAGGGTTTGTGTACTGGGCAACTTCTAGGTGCCAGGCCCCATTCTTGGCCCTGGGGTCCCATCAGAGAATGAGGTGGAAATGCCCAACTGCCCTTAACACTCCAGTCTCGTCCCTTAATGACTATCTGCTTGTCATTAAAAGAATATAGACTACTCCGTGCCTAGAGTGTAGACCACTCCGTCACTCTGCTAAGGAGACATTGGCTAAGGCAGTCTAGAGGAGGAGATAGCTTCTGCATTAACCAGAAAGAGTTCCAACATTATACAGCCGGCATCTGCCTATTTTAGGGACTATATGCAGGAAGCGCTGTTAGTTTTACCTTGATTCTAACAGTGTTCCCAAAGCCAGAAATGGCTGACCACCCCAAAATGGGATGACCAATGGGAAATTACCTTTTAACCCATTACTCGTGATGAAAAAGCATGCATTTGAGTGTATAAATATTTTATTGAGCAAAGTGCCTGTGAACAGCTTCAGAATTTTGTAATATCCAGCATGAAATATGTAATATATTGCATCAGTGAAACAAGAAAGGTAATTACAAAAACCTGGCTTGAAGGACGTAATAACTTGTGGAAAGAGCCCACTTTTGCCTTACTGCTGGGGCACTAGAGTGCTCCATCTTGACAAAAAGCCTGCCGTGAAAGTTTGAGTCCAGCCCTTAAAAAAGGAAGCCTCGGCCTAAAGTTACCTTTATCCCTTTGCCCAGGGACAGAGAGGCTATGTGGGGCAAAGCCACTGAACTCCGTCGCAGAGCCTGCCTCGCTCTCAGTACCTTTGCAGATGGGACTGATGGAAGCCAGCCAGTCCAGTATCGGAGAAGCTGGTTTATTGATTTCGAGAGCTCTTTATTTTTCATGCCATTTTCTTTGGTGTGAGGCCATTTCTCTGGGTGTTCCGTTGATTTTGCATGGGCTGCTGCTTCCCCCAAAAGGCCGTCCCCCGCGCTCCTCTTCTGGAAGCAGCAGCGGGCATTAGCTGTGGCGGCTTCATTAGGCGTGAGGATGGCTCTTTTGATGCTGCTGGTGGGTTTTCAACAGAAGGAAAATAGCCTGCTCCCAGACACCCTCCAGCACAGGTCCCGATGCGGCACGTGGAATTGAGTGGCACCTACTTTAGAACAGGTTTCCAAGCCGGGACCAGCGCAGGGTGAATGTGGAACCAGAGATATTTGTTCGAACGTATAAAGTGTAGACATTTCTAGCACAATTATGTGAGTCTGCCCAAGTGACTCTTTGGAGATGGTGTGTCGGGCAGAGACCACAGATGTGCAAGTTTCACAGTTGTCACCTCATCAGGTCACTTTGTCCTTCTGACTTCTCAGTTTGCCCCTTTGCCCTGAAAGAACAAACCAGAGGAATAAGTATTTATGTAGGCCAGAGAAGGGAATGACCTACAACTCCTGGATTCCAATAAACATCACACTGAGCCGGTGGAGTTGTTCAGTGATTCAACCAGCAGAAATTTTTCTAGTGACCAATCACTTCCTGTTCACATTTTTCAAAAAAGTCAAAATCTGGATATAATCTGATGAGTATGCTTTCTTTCCTCTGGGAAAGGTGTGCTTTAAGTAAAGGCAGGGATATTCAAAGCACTGTACAATTTATAAGAGCTTAAGCATGCCGAGTCATGTTTGTTTGGCCACCTCTGTGCCACTGTTGCCTTCTTTTTTTATTTTTTTTCTGACAGTCTGCCCTGGACTGTTGGAGAGGGCTTATTCGAGCCTGGATTAAAGGGAGTCACAGAACCCCTGGTCTATGTCTCGATGGCAAGTAAGCATTAGAACCTGTGGGACGTGGCGACACCTTCGCATTTCAGTTCTCCATGCTCCCCGTGGAGATCATTGACGAAGAGAAACTGAAACCATGTCGGTCTGTGGCACGTGGCCAGCTCAGAGCTGCACAAGGCTGGCATTCGCAGCAGGGGGAGTTGGAAACGTGCCTCCGTCATACCTAGTCCAACAAGACAATCAACTCGACAGACTTGGAGAACCTTTGCTCGACGTAAGGGAGGAAACACAGAGGCAGAGAGAGGCATTTAGCTGTGCTGATGTGACTTTTGAAATTTGTTGTCACTGATGCCACGGATGTTAATTCTGGCAGGGTTAATTAGGAGAAATTAAAAAGCCGCTCTGAACAGACTGTACCCTTTGCGCTCTGATAAAGAGTAGGCTCTGGCACGGGAACATTTCTTCATTAATATCCATCCCCAAGGGGCTGCTGCGTGCAGCTTTCAGAATAGGAATCTTGAACTTCCTGAGAAGTTGCAGGAAGCCAGGGAGATAGGATCCAAAGAAGGATGACTGTGCTACTTCTAGGGTTTCAGGAAGATAATGCAGTGCCTGCGTGGACATCACCCGGCTGGTGACATTTGGAAAGAAGACTATATTAATTTGCATGGTTGCCCATGATGAGCTTTGAAATATGGCTTTCCCTGTATTTTGGGGAGGACCTATGCGTTGGGGTTCCCTGTGTGGCTCTTTAATCCATGCAGCCGCGAACAGGTAGGTTTGCACAAGAATTGTTTACCATTTAGTCCGTCACCCAAGAGGCTCTAGGGTATGCATTTCTTTCTCAGGAATGTATCACCAGCTCCTTAGAAACTAGGCACTCTACCACCAGCCTAATATATTATACTAAATAGCAATCTTGTTACCCCAAATACATTGTAGAAAGTAAACTGCGAAAAACTACCAAGATAAATAGTGCAGCAGCAAGGCGGTTGCTGGCAGAAGGAAAACACAAGTTTTCCTACACAGTAGTGCTTAAGTTATGTCATTGAGACCTGAAAAGACCACCTTCTGGAGGAACCTGCTCAGAAATGGGAGCAGGTAGAACAGTCCAACACCACACTGGTGTTACCTATTGGCAAAACTAAAGGCCTGTTGTTCAATGGATTGGGCACCGAGGCTGGTCAGCGAGCAACTGTCCATGTTAAAACCCTGTTCCAGAACACAAGTGTAGTTTTCCCTTAGTAAAGGTATCTGCTACTAATTAGCAAAACATCCGCAGTTGGAAAAACATTAAAAGGTACTACCTTCCTCAGACAGCAGAGTGAGCATTGGGAACCCAGAGCTATTTCTGAATTTGCTGGCTGTCTGAGAAGCAAAGATGGCCATTGGCTATCAGGGAAAGAAGGAAGAAGAAAATCCACCATGGTACAATAGGCCCTTCCCTCTTGTCTTTAAAGGCCACGTAGCTCAAGGGGACCCAGATGAGATGCGCTTTGGTTCCTCTGCCTCTATGTTCTGTTCCATGCCTTTCTTGTCCTGGTGAGTGGACACTGCCTAGGCCTTGCTTCTGGTGGTCCATGCATGTTCACACTCTCTACATGTTTTTAGGTCTTTCTTTCTTTGCTTCATGAGACACATCCTCTTCTCCCCAGATTCTCTGCTAGGAAGTCGAGGTAAATCCCAACATCGCCTCAACCAAGGCATCAGGGTGTCATGTGGTATGGGAATGCTCTCAGTGGCACCCTAGTAGCTCCAAAGAAATACCTACAGACCCTTCTAGAAGAACCAGAGGGCCACGAGAGCAAGGTAGAGCTGTGCCCAAGCGTTGCGAATATCCAAAATAAGAACTTGCCACCTTTATTATAGTTCTTTTTGCTAGGAAATGCTCCCTACCCCCAAGACCCAGTAAAATGGATACATTTCCATGATGATTTCAGAGAAGGATAAGCATAGGCAGGGGGCAGGGTCATTTTGGCAAAATGACAGAGCACAATTCCCGAAGCAATTTGTTGTCCATGCCTGTGAGTTTTCCATTCAGAAAATACGTGTCCATGCCAACTCAGCAGTGTGTGTGTGTGCAGTTTATTATGCATACCCCCTGTCTCCAATTTCCTGTTGTTGCTTTTCTTTGAATTCCTCTTGCTGCCATCTGGGTATTTGTTGGCATATCAATATAAAAGATGAGCTTTCATGCCCACCGAAACATGACTAGTCTTCATCCAAAAGGTAACATTGGACCTAAGGTCCATCCACAGCCATGAGGCCCTGGGGGTGGTGGGTGGGCACAGGTTGTCATAATTGGCTTGTGTTAAATTTCTAGGGCAGTGCCTGAATGGAAAGAACACTTGGCAGTACATGGAAGCTGGTTTGCAAGTTAGTTCCCCCTTGAGGCAATGAGTTAATGGAGGCAGGAAGGAGGATCCCTGGGTTTCAGGCCCAGCTCCCCAACTATCTAGCTTAGGGTCTTTAGTCAAGTTAAATAACCTGTGAAAGCTTTAGTTTTACTCTTTCTTGCTTTCTCTGGAATAGAATTAATAATCATTTCTGCCCTGCTTTTGTCACTGAGGCACAAGTGGAATTCTGTACAAACGGTTCAACTGCCCCAAAGTGCCACGCACATGCTGGTTTGTAAATTGTGGTTTGTATACTATTATCTAAATCCCTTATTTAATGGCTCCCAGCCATGATCAACTCTTTCAAGGCCTGGACTGGATTTATTACATCATTAGCAAAGAAATTTCTTCTTTGGAGAGGGCCAACATTACCTTTTTTGTAACGTGGACTTCTGTGGGAACAACCACATTCAAGTACTAATTTTACGTGCTCTTGGAGCATGTGGCAAGTGAAGTGGAACACTTTTTGTAAGAAACATCATTTCAGACAATTGTTTCAAAACACACACATATCCTTTCTGATCATAGCAAGACGACTCACTATTTTCAACTGGATTTCTTTCCTTTCATCGGAAATGCAGCTCACTCACAACTTGCACCCGTCTGAGGAAAAGGTGAACGCTGCCACACTCCCTCATTAGCTTCGCCTAAGACAGGCTCCTGTGTCACAGCTGATGGAGCCTTTATGAGCCTTTTAGCCAGATGACGGATGTTTGCCTCGTTATGTCAGATCGGAGGGCACTCCTGGCATCGCTCTTTATTCCCTGTCTAACACCATCAATCGAGCAGCTGCCATGCGCCCATGATCAGGCTGATTATTAAAATGTGCTCAGGAGCCTGACGAGGCCAACGCAGGCTGGAGCTCGCAGTTCTGCCAGTGCCGACTTTGTGCGGGACAGCCAGGTGAGACTCGCGCAAGCCGAGTCCAGAGGAACCAGGTGTGGCTGTGCAAATTTACTTCTGTTCGCTATGGGAAGAAGTTCTGAGCAGGATGGCTTTTGTTCATTTTAGCCATTTCTGTCTTCACCCCCTCCCCTGGCCTCTTCATTTTGGTTTCATGACCCTATGCAAGTTCATCATTCTTGGGATCATGGGAAGAAAGAGGGCTGAGCCCCAAGCCTGAGGATAGAGAATATATTTTTTTCAAAATGCACTTTCAAAAAAAAAAAAAAAAAAATGAAGGTAAACATTTGTTTATGGAGCACCTAAAATTCCAACTGTGCCTTCGCGAAGTTTCCCTGAATATGCCATGGCAGCATTCATTCTGTAGCTGAAGATAAAAAATGTTCTGGAAGGTCCCTGCCAATCCTGAGATTCTCTGAGTCTATGGCAACTCCTGACCTGCCTGGTGTCTGCAAGTGATGGGGCTGGTGCTTCCTTAGGCTAAATGCCTCACGGGGGGACAGCTCTGTGACCTTGGGTGACTCTGGGATCGAGGCAACCTATTGCTATTCCTCCTCTCGGTTTTTCATTCACCCCCAAGCACCCATGTGACCGTTCTCTCTTGGCTGCCCTGCCCAGCCTCCCTTCTTACTTGGAAAATCAGAAGCCTCTTTTAAATAATTTACTTCAGAACCTCAGATCGCTGTACAGTGTTTGAAAGTGATGCCTCTGCAGAGTCCATAGGGGAGCCCAGGCTGACTGAACCGAATGACCACCCCATGGGTTCAGGAAAACTTGGCAAGACGGTAGCTGGGAAGTTGACATGCTCATTTCTAGTCCTTCCCGACAAGCTATTGATTCTCTAAACCAGCCAGTCCCTGTGGGGGCGAGCAATTTTTGATATTTGTTGAACTTTAAAAAAAAAAAACAAAACTGTGTCACAATCTCATTTCTAGATACCAACAAGGGAGTCTTAAAACATGGTCGTGAATTAGGGGCTGATAGTAGATAGAATACACAGTTCAAGGCCAGCTAGGAACTGAAGAGAAAGTTTGTTAAAGAGCATAGGTTTGCAACCCTGGCACTGCCTTAGAGTCACCTGGGAAGCCTTAAAAATGTATCTATGCCCCAAATCCACGCCTGGGCAGTCCAGTCCGTATGTCTGGGGTGGACCCTGGCATGGTGACGCGCGTGTGCAGCCAGGGATGGCGGGTGTGGGGGAATCAGCACAAGGTTCTGAGGCCATGTCAGGGCCTGGGGCCCTGGCTCTGCCCCTGTGACTTTTGGACAAATCATTTAACCTCTCTGAATCTCAGGAGCCTCATCTGGAGAATGGCAATAGCTACCTTTCATCAAGCGCTTCCTATATACCAGCCACTTTCCCTCTGGGACCTTACCTGCACCGCCTGGTTTAAGTCTTCACAGGAACCTCAGAATATTCTTGGGAGTACTACAGTTAGCTCCATTTGACTGATGAGGAAACGGAAACTCAGAGAGTTTGAGTAATTTGTCCAAAGTCATCAAAAACATAACAGTGGGACCAGGATTTAACCCAGGTCATGTTGACCCCAGAGTCCAAGCTATTAACACATGGTTCTAGAAACTAATGGTGACCACCTCAAGAATAATTTCTTCCCAGGAATATGAATTACATGAGTTAATGTATGCTTAAATGCTCTATAAACTGTACATGGATTTGCACATGGACAGTGCTTAGTAGTAGTAGTAGTAGTAGTAAGAAGAATAGGCTGCAAAATTCAGTTTATGAAATGCTGGCCATGGCTGAGGAGCTGCAGACAAACGAGCAGAAGTGGGATGTTGTTGGAACGTTCCCTGGACCCTGGGCCTCGGTTAGAATTACGAGACAGCACTTTAGAAGTGCTCAGTCTGAGCCAGGCAGGATTTACTCAGGTCTGGAATCAATTCAGAAATACGTCGGGGACACCCTCCTCAAGACCTCTTTTTACTTTATGTTTATGTCTGCTAAATTTCAGGTTCTTTCTCAGTTTATAGAGCTAACTGTGTAATACCAAGCATATAATTGATGTTAACAACAACAACAAAAAAAAAAAAAAAAAAAAAAAAAAAAGAAAGAAAGAAAAAAGAGAAAGCTAGCCATGGTTGTCATATGTGAATTAGTTACTTTGATTTTTTTCAGTGGTGGATTGAGCACACGTGTGCAATTTCACTCCCTCCCCCAAAACACCCAAACTATGATCAAGATTTTTTTTTAAAGGAGTAAACCTCAAAGGACTGGGAAGAAGGGAGAGGAAATAAAACTTTGGAAGCTGGGAAGCATTTGGACAAATAGAAACTGGTTTAGCAGATCTCAAAGTCCGAGTTCAAAGTCAGCAGTGGGAAGGGCTGAGAATTAATCTGTTTCACACCTCAGAATTCTCAGAAGGCCCAGGAATTGGTGGTACCAGATATCTCAACAAGTGGGAGTGAAGAGGGTCTAAAATAGAGGATTGGATGGAAGCTGTGTAAGGAGCCCTTAGAGTTCTATGTTTTCTTCCCTCAGTCATCCACTCCTCTCTTCCCCCACCCTGCAGAAAACCAGAGGTTTATTCTCTAGAGAAGGTACCAAAGAGGATTGTTCTCCTGAGCTCCTTCCTGGAAACAAGGATGCTAAGTGAACACTTCCCTCCATACATCAACCCAATGCAGAGATGTCCAGTCTGCTTCCCCCAGAATGCTGGCAGTCTGGATGCATCATGCCATTTCAGGAAAAAAGGAGCATTCTATAAGCTTCGAGAGGGAGAAGGAAATGGAGAGGAGGAAGGGGGGGAGGGAGAATGAAGGATGGGGGAGGAGGGAGGGAGGGAAAGAAAGAGAAAGAGGAAGGAAAGAAGGGAGGGAGAGAGGGAAAAACAAGTATCATGCAAAGGGAGAGAATTCAGAATGACTTTGGGCTTCTCTACAGCAACACTGGAAGCTAGAAGACAATTCTGAAGGAACATCATTTCCACCCTAAGATTTCAACCTAGCCAAACTATCAGTCCAGTGCGAGAGTAGAATAAAGATATTTTTAGACACTCAAGATGTTAAAAAAAAAATACCTCCAAACCACCCTTTCTCAGAAAGCTACCAAAGGATGTGTTTGCTCACCAAAGTGAAGGAGTAAATCAAGGAAGAGGAAGGTTTCCTTACAGGCACTAAGAGATGCCACACAAGAGAGAAGCAAAGGGAGTCTACAGGATGGTGGTGAAGAGACACCCACATATAGAGGGCAGCTAGTTTGGGTTGGAACAGGTCAGAAGGCTTTGAATGAAATTTATCAAGGGGATGACATTGATAGCTGATGTGAAAGTGTTGATGATATCTATGCAACTGATAGAGAGTTTGGGGTTACATTATTGACGAGGACATAGAAAAGGAAGCCCAACAACAGTAAAAACCAAAGATGATGATGAACTCCAAAGAGTTGTGCAGGAAAGAAAAATGCACGAATCGTGGTTTCTTACATGGTCTAGTTCTGAAGAGCATATATGATGAAAATAATGTAAAAAGAGATATTGCTCTAACCTAAATTTTGATATAACTATCTTGGGAAGATGGAAGGATGGAAAGGGGGAAAGAAGGAAAGGGAAACGCTCATCTTTTGTAGAGCAGAGTCAAGAGATAATTCCTAAAACTGGGAAAACAAGAAATGGCAGTACAATTGTGTTATTTAAAGAAATGAAGGTAAATGCTAAAAGATGAAGCGGAAAAAGTGGCTAGCATTTGTTTCTTGAGAAGAGGGGATAAATGGGGCTTCACCTAAAGGTTTGCTGCTCTCTTTTGCAAACATAACAATTAGAAAACACCCTGTGATGGAAAATGGACATGAGCAAAGTAGTTTTAGAAACTCCTATTAAGCAGGTGACGGTTGCCTAGGAGAAGTCCCCCAGTAGAGAAGCAGAGTCTTCATCAAGTTTTATTTCAGAAGGAAAACAATCCAAAACAGTGCATCCCGAGGGAGGAGTGAATGCTCTTCTCCCCTCGCCCACCACTTACTTTATTAAGGGACAATTCCTCTGTACATGGCCACTTGTGCATTGGTGTGGCTGCCTAGCCAAGAGGCAGGGAAAGCTGCCCAAAGACCCCCTTCCTCTAGCCAGGTCTGTCCCCTTAATTGCTCACACATGCAGCCGAGTTCATCCAGATACAGCGGGCACCTGAGATGTAGCCTCAGAAAGGAGCATTAAGTGGGACCACCGCAGTCCCATCGCCTCCATTAGAAATCAGCCTTTTCCCTGAATTTCGCCCTGGCGTCACCGTTAGTATTTCAGATCTCACGCTTAGGCCGAACCGCCATACGCTGTTCAGCATATGGCGATTCGGTGTTTAGGTCCTTAACATTGTGACCATTCGCTGGGGCAGATCCTAAACACCAGTAGGCAAAGTTTAATGAAACGCAGGAGCTCAGAGCATAGGAGAATTCTGTTAACCGCTGTTTGTAGCTGTTTACGTAATTGATGTGGCTTAATAGTGTAACCAGGAGACTATTAGAAATATTTGTTCACGCATACTAAAAATGGTGGCAGTGACTGTATGGATTGATGTACACTGATAGACAATAAAAATTCCCCCAATCAACTCCCAGCATGACTGATGAACGGCCCGGTGGACGATGCTGTATTAACCCTTCCTGTCTGTCTGTCACCAGGCAGCAACCAAAGGGTTACAGGAGCTGGTCTCTCTAGGGAAAAGGCTAGTGACATCACATGGGGCAGATGAGGGTGACTTCAGTTAATGTGAAATGGGTAGTGCCTTGGTGGAGTTTACTTGGAACCTCGGCTTACAGGGAGTTGTAACAAAGAGGAGAGCTTTTAAGCTGAAAAATGCTTAATAGCCTTTAAAATCTGGAACCCTGCTGTTTTTGTGTGTCGCCTTAAGAAATGCCCTGGGAGGGGGGCGGGGAGGCAGAGGTGGGCGAAGAGAGCTGCGCTGTAATCTCCAAGAGCAGCGAGGGCTGGAAGAGGATTTTCTTTCTCCGCACCAGGTAGAATCAGCCCAGGAGCACTTCATCGCCTGTTGTTCCAATGGTATTATTAAGTGAATACATTTTTCATGGCCCACCTGCTAGTGTAACTAATTAACAGCCATTCTCATTAATTACATTGATCAGGATCATAAAATAATTTCAAATTGCTGAACATGATCAGCAGGAGTAAAATGGTTTCACTTTAATCCCTTAATGATTTTTTCATGATTAATCAAACAAAATATATGTAGTTATTTGATCCACTTTTTTCATCTTGGAACTGCAACTCAGGGCAATTATAGTAGACATAAAGTTGATGCAAACAGAACTACATTTCAGGCAGTGGCTAATTAAGCAATAAGGCACGATGGGGTGGGGGTCTATGATTATCACGAGATAATCACCCCCCTGAGGAGTCACAAAGCAAAAGGTACAGTTGAGTACCTCTGCTCCCACAGGGCTGCGTGATTACCTTCGGCTATCCACTTATCCCACGGGCGCCTCACTGCTAATCGGAAACTCTTTCCATTTTACGCAGAAATAAATTGAGGAAAAATGACTTTGATCAGAGGAAATGGCTCACTCCAGTATAAAGTTTTCCTCTATTAATAGTGACAACATTAATGCCTGCTTTAGAAGGTTAACTAATCAATCACACTGTTCTCACATCATCTCTGGGTTTTGGGGGTGTCTTGAATGAAGCTGCGGCTTACGCTTTGGAGATTGAACCCATCTGGTGGATTGGGTATGAAACATAGCCTTCAAATGCTCATCCTGCTAATAATTAAGTTTTGATCTAATGGGATGGTCGTTGCATTGATGGGAAGAGAGATTATTTTGAATGGAATCATAAAAGAATAGTAGGGTAACTCATTTTTGAAGTTAAAGAAGACACGGGGGGAGAGAGAGAGAGAGAGAGGGAGAGAGAGAGAGAGAGAGAGAGAGAGAGAGAGAGAGAGAGAGAGAGATCTCCTGGAATTCAGTTTCTTCTAGCTCTGAAACTTGGACTGCACCCTTCAGCCAGCTATAGGCATGGCCATTTAGGTAGAGGAAATGGTTCTGGCTCTATCTAGGAAAAAGGAGTGAACAAATCAGACCCATATGAACCAAACTAAAACAAAATGACCAAGATCCTTGTCCTAGGGAGATCCTGCCCCTGAGGGTGCCACCATCCCATGGCACCAGCGTTTTCTGTCCCCGCTTGACCCAGCACCGTGGGGGAACCCGAATTCATCCCAACCACCTGACTGAGTTATTTCTTCACTTAGGAGCCATGATGTGTTTAGAGCAGGGGTCACACAAAAGAAAAGCCAAAAAAAGAAACAAAACCCCGTGACTGTCTCCAGCAACTTCTTTGCAACCAAGAATGCATAGACTAATGCCTGCTGGTTGAAAAACTTCCCTTCTGCTAGGGTGCTTGGTGGCACAGTGCTTGCACTTAATGTCCAGAATGATTTCATTCTTCTTAATTATGAAGAGACACCTTGTAAACTTTATGGAATTGGACTGACTAAACTTTCTTTTCTTTTATTTAAAATCACTATATTTTTATGAGTTATTCCTGAAATGACCAGATTCATTCATCCCACATTTCCCCCTCCTTTGGCTAAAATAATTATGGCTTGCTCTAAAGTGCTTTATAGTTTTTCTTCTCTATGTTAATTCTAGAACAATAACACAGAACTTAAATAGCTGTTGATTTTCGAAGCTGTTCATCCAAAGTCACCCACGTCTGTTTCAAAGAGAGGATACCTGGTTGAACATCTGTGGGCTTCCCAAAGGAAACATGGCCATGTACTTATTGTGACCCTGTGAAATGGAGATAAATTGTGTCATAGGCAGGATACATTACTGACTTTATGACATGTCTAAATTGACAATTGAGTGCATCCCTTCTATAAAAGCATCCTTCGATTTCTTACATTGTGATTTTAATGTAACCCTGTTAATAGTGTGATGCATTTAAAAATGTTTAGGTTCCAATGATTGTACACCAGACCAAGAGTTTGTTTTTTTTTTCTTCAACTGATGGCACGTGCTGCTCTTGAAAATAGTTCTACTTTTTTTCTTTTAAGATCAAATACATTTTGAATATTGGTGCAAGTTTGTTTTTTAAACAAATCAATTTTTTAAACAAATTTGATTGATACATATTAATAAAGCATACAGTCCATCCAAAGTGCACATTCAGTGGTATTTCGTACAATCACGTAGTTGTGCATTCCTCAATCCAGTCACCAGTAGAGCATTCACTTTAACCTGGCTAAATAGTCAACTCAGGCCCATGCCATTGTTTGATCGAGGCAAGCCATTTGGCTTGCTGTAGCTCTGCTTGACGTGTGGTTCTCTATCATGGAGAAACACTTTTTGGTCAGGGTTAGGAATGAACAAGACTTTACTGGAAAACAAAATATGCCCAGGAGATAGGCGATGGGATGTTCTTGAAACATTGGTTTCATACTGAGTCTACTGGTCTCTCTGGCTTATCTCAGGTTCACAGCAGTGTTCAGGCTTACATTATGTATTACGAAGAGGAAATGTCAGTTATTAACTTAAGTGGCATAGGTGGGGATGTAAAAGGGCTTTTAAAGTGCCAAATGCTGAAAAAGGAAATTAAATGTAGCTATTTTTGATGGAGCTTTAGAAATACTTCCATTTGTTCTTGGGGAACCTGACATTTAGATTTTAAGTAGTGTTCGGTCTTCAAACTTGTACAATTCATGTAAAAGTAATCCTGAAGACATCTTCCCCTATAATCGTCAAAGTGTGCAGATGTGTGTTTGGCCATGAATTTTTTTTCCTCCCAGAAGCAACCAACCATCACAACTTTAGTATTAGCTAAAAATGTTAAATTTCATTGTATGTAATGAGTTGAAATGATGACAGGCAAAACTTAATTGAAGAGTGAATGTCATTGGAGGAACTCTCTTGTTAGGATTAGTCACCTTTGGTTTTAATTCCTGTGCTTCATCAGCATTTGCTGGGGATTGTATACAAGAACCTTTGCACCTGTACGCATGGCAGGTGTTGTGATCTTTCAGGCTAAGCAGACTTGATCAAGTCTTGTATGGAATTAGCAACACAAAAGGTCTTTAGATAGATAGTCCACATGGTATCAATCAAATGTTATTAAAGAATTGCTCATTGGCCCAAACAAGTGGGGGATGGCTTGGCTAGGGCAGATGGAAAGGGCTGCTTTAAGGAGGGATCAGAAACAAGGCACTGCTCCTCGGCGGCCTAAATCCACTAATCTGATGTTATTATTAGCCATCAGGAGCAGTGGCCAGCACAGAAAATCTCATTCTCTGCAAATGTCATTAAAATCGGACTCTGATATTTTCCGGTCAAGTCGACAGGCTTTAGTCAAATAGTGAGCACTTTATTTGTAAATGCAGGAGGGAAAGAAAAGCTTTAGTTCAGCAGTTCTTAGGATGTCAGCTTACCAGTATTGATTAATCGTTCAGTAGTGGCAGCTGCTGCTTTATTAAATGTGCAGCTCGCCATACAAAAGATATCAGGTGTAGGAAATGTTTGTTGACAACCCACCTTTTCTCACACTGTAGCAGAGCAGACACTTAAATGTTCCTCAACTACTGTTCCTGGGAATTCACCTCCTTCTTTCTCCAGATGGTCCGCCACCCCCAAACTCCCTGCCTGTCCCCTGAGAGTTAGTTACTAGGGTCAGCCACCACCAAAAGAGTGGCTGCACAATGAAACAGTAAAACAACAACTACTTTGGAAAGATTTTATCTTTCTTCATTTTTTGACATTCTTATGCCCCATGGGAACATCTTGCTACTTAAGTACTAATGGTAATTATAGATGTAGCACAGATATTGCTATTGAATCATATTCTCAGAATTGTGAAGCTACCCCTTGCCTGGGGAGGGAGGCATCTTAGGAAGCTGAAAGAACTCTTTGAGACCACTAGGGGTACTATTTAGCAAGTTATCATCTTCACAGTTTGAAATTGAAATTGTACCCCAGTAAGGGGAAAGAGGTTCTGAAGTTTCCTAACACGTCACGCAGTTAGAGAATAGTTTACACTTTGGGAGAATTGGTATGTATGTAAACCGGCAGTGGTTTTACCTCAGATGCACTTTGAGAAACAAAATTCCAATAAAAACCTTTCTAACCCTTTCCCATCCTTCAAGATCAATTTAAATTTGTCTTCCTTCAGGATCCCCCAGCTCTTTAAACTCCCTTGGCATTTTACTTCTGTGGTCGTCACTTGGCATTCAGCATAAATTACGTGTGCATCTATTCCAGACATCTCTTTTTTTCCACCTTCTAACTAGAGTAGGAACTTCTTAAGGCAATGACCTTGGTACATGAAATCCATATATTCTGAATTTCCAAAAAGCAGTTCCTTTATAATGATTTTATCAAAGTCCCATAAACCATCAAAATACCCCATACATTTCAATATCTCAATGTCCCAGTGACAAATTTTAGATGCTTCTTACTGCAAGCAGCATAAAACTGTTCGGACTCCATGTTCCTGTTATTAACATACAAAATGTGGCCAGTAAGTTGATTGAGTGGCTACATACTCTGTGCTTGGGGATACAGCAAATGGCAAGATGGGACCAAAAGTGGTAACAGCTCTGAATGAAGTAGCACTGGCTAATGTGATGGGGGAGATGGGGTGAAATGATGGCAGGGACCACTACCTTTGATAGGGTGCCCAGGGAAGGCCTTTCAGAGGAGGTGACATTGGAGCAGAGACCTCCAAAGTGCCAGGAGAGGAGCATCCCCGGCTAAGTGGACAGGTGTGAATGAGCTTGTCAAGTTTGAGCAAGTCACAGGAGGGTGGGCCGGCAGTGGCAAGAAGCAAGTATTTCAATTAGAGTGGTGTGAGATGAAGTTAGAAAGGCAAGAATGTAGCAGGGACAGGTACTGTATGCCTTGCGGGCCATGGAAAGGGGTTAGATTTCATTCCGAGGGCAGTGGGAAGCCATGGGAGAATTTAAGTCAGGCAGTGACAAGAGTGGATTTGCAAAAGTTTCATTGATAAAAATTTGCTCCAGCTTTCTGCATGGACAATTGGATTGAGAGGGTACCGGTGGAAGGAAGGAGTCCAGTTGGTAGGTTATTATGGCAGTTGTCCAGGTGAGAGTTGATTCTGGCTTGGGCCGGAGTCATAGAAGTGGAGATGGAGAGAAAGAGAATCAGTTGGGGAGACAGGTGAAATATGTTCACAGGGTTGGGGGAACCAGAGGAACCAAGGATGACATGAGTGGCCTTGGTTTTGATCATTGGGCAAGTTGTTTCACTTCTCCTAGCCTCACTCCCTTCATCTGTAAAAGGTGGAAAATAGTAGCAACTCCATAGATATTTTATGGAAATTGTAAGCCCTAATGCCTGTAAAATGCTTAGCATAGCACATCATAAATAATCAGTGCTCGGTAGATAGTTAAAAAAGAGTTGTAAGGATCCCTTGTGCATCTTGTAATTAACTGTTTATTTTTCAGGTAATTTTGTCTTTTCTGTTTCTTTTCTGAGCTTCATCAGCGCACTTTTCATTTCTCGACTTTTTTTCTCCATACGTTTCTAATTTTAGCTTTTGCAGTTGGGGATTGAAGACGGTTTTTCTTAATTTCAACTGCCTTTTGAGAATATTACTATTATTTTTGAGTATATTGAATTCTGTTTAGAGTGTCAGCTTATAGTTTTCTAATGCTTTGTGATTGTTTTTTAGGGGGAGGATTTTCCTCAATTGATATGTTTACAATTTAATGCTTTGGAGCTATTTATAAGCTTTTAAAAACTGATGGGGCTCCCCAAAATGTGGAATTTCAGATGTGATATGTGGAAAAGTGAAGTCATGAATTCCGGTTAGCTAAGGACAATGTCAGCAGCATAGCTAGATAGCTTGAAAGAGTTCCTCCACAACTTAAAAGAAATAGCAATACAGGGAAAGTAAATTCTCCACAAAATGAAGTGCTCAGTATAACCTGAAGACAGAGAATGCCTAAAGTGTGAAATAACTGTGAGTAAAAAGGGAAAAAAAAATCACCACATCCCAGCGTGTGATCTCATGCTTCTGTCCCATTCTGGGCCCTGATGCAAGACTTTGCAGTGAGCAAAGGCAGACAAAAAAACTTCAAAAGGAGCAGATGAATGCAGAATTCCCTAAGTTCTGGTATGTCCAAAACGGTGTTTTCTTTTTTTTAAAAAAAACACACTGTGTTTTCTATAGATTTGATTTTTTTTTCCACTTAAATAATATTTTACTTTGTTTGGGGAATTCTATATTTATTTTAATTTTTAAAAGATACTTAGATTACATAAATGTTACACAAAAAATATAGGGATTCCCATATGCCCCACTCTCCATACCTCCCACACCCTCCCACATAAACATCTTTCATTAGTGTGGCACATCACCTGCAGTGGATATACACATCCTGGGGCTTGGCCACTAAGCATGGACCATAGTTCACATTGTAGACCACACTCTCTCCCACACAGTTCTGCATGTTATATGATGATATAAAATGGCCTGTATCTGTCATTGCAATGTCACTCAGGACGATTCCCAAGTCCTGAAAAAGCCCCCGTATTACAACTGCTTTTCCCTCTCCTTGCCCCCAGAGCCTCCAGTGGCCACTGGCTCCACATCAATGTTGTAATTTCTTCCATTGCTAGAATCATAATATGTCTATAGTAGAATACCAGTAAGTCCACTCTAGTCCATAGCTCTTCCCCCAAAACCGAGGATAACCTTGATATTTGAATAACAGACTGGCTAGATATAAAAATCTTGATTAATTCTTTCTTTCATTTTTTTTTATTGCTGGCTCCATTGTTGACTTGCTTTGTATTTTGATTTTGAAAAGCTTGATATCAGTCTAATTCTTTTGCCTTTGCAATTTATTTGATCATTGTTGTCTGGAGGCCTTGAGGATTTTATCTTTATCTTTGAAGTCTAATGGTTTTAATAAGATATGTCATGGAGCTGATCATTGTGGGATAATTTTCCCAGTATGCAGTGAACCCTTTGGATGGATTGATTCAGGTCTTTTTCTATTTCTGGAAAGATTTCTTGTATTATAAGTTTCAATATGCGCTCTGTTCCAGTATTTTGTTTTTCTCCTCCAGGGATGCCAATAAAATGAATATTATTTCTTCTTTTTCTTTCTTCCATTTCCACTACTCTCTCTCTGACCCTTTTTTCTGTTGATGTAGAATAACATCATTTGCATTTTTCTTGGTTGTTTCCCTACCTTTCTTCAATGTCTCTTGTTAAATTTTCATTTCAATCTCTTTTCCCTTGTGTACCTCATAATTAACTGTTTATTTTTCAGGTAAATTTGTCTTTTCCATTTCTTTTCTGAGCTTCATCAGCTCACTTTTCATTTCTTCTTGATTTTTTTCATATTTTTCTAATTTTAGCTTTTGTACTTCAGGATTCAAGGTGGTTTTTCTTAACTTTACCTGCCTTTTGAGAATATTAATATTCTTTTAGAGTATATTGAATTCTGTTTAGAGTGTTGGCTTATAGTTTTCTTGTGCTTTGTGATTGTTTTCCTGGAGGGGGGTGTTCCTCAATTGATGTGTGTACAACTTAACTTCTTGTGCAATGTCACATACTTGAAAATTGGTCATATATTAGACATATATATTAGAAAACAATCATTTTCATAAAATAGAAATAGTAAAAGTAACATTCTAATCACAGTGCCATGAAACTAGAAATTACTAATTAAATAAAATAAAGTAGTTTTCACCTGAAAAATTTAAAAGCTCCTGTTAAAAAACACCTGGGTAAAGGGGAAATAGAAACTGAAATTACAGATTAAAAAATTAATGGCAATGAAAACACTACTTAAATTACCTTTGGGGATGTGTTTAAAGCATTGACCAGAGGAAAATTCATTGCACTCAACTGTTTTGTAATAACAATGAAAGAATGAAAACAATGGGGCAAGAGTCCCAGAACAAAAAACTAGAAAAATAACAACAAAGTAATAAAAAAGAAAGCAGAAGGAATAAAATAAAATAGTTAAAAATGGAAAATACTGTGGTAGAGAATAGAAAACAATTGCATCTAATTAATAAATCAAAGTACTTTTTAAAATTATGAAAATAGAGAAACCACTAGCTAATGTAATAAAGAAAAATAAGGAGAAACTAAAATAATACAAAATAAGAAATGATAAGTAGGAAATAGCCTTTGGAAAAAAAGAAATTTAAAAAAATCGCAGGGACTACTTTTCAGACATCTATCCAAACAAATTTGAAACCTAGATAAAATCTGTAATTTCCTAGGGAAATAGAAATTAACAAAATTGAGGTCATTTGGTTTAGAAAGTTTAACAAATCAATATCTATGAAAGTAACAGAGAAAGATATTCATGAACGACCACATCAAAAAACACCAAGCCCAGATGGTTTCACAGTTCTGAAATCCCTATGTATATTAGGGTTGTTCAAATAACTGAATGTATTGTAGATGATTGTGGATTCATCACTGTTGGAAAAAGAAGTTATAAATAAACCAAAGGGTTGGGTGGGATGAAATTGGTCATGTTGGATTGTAATTGGTAGTATCATTACGAACTCATGGTTTTTTATTGATGGGTAGATAGAGAGTAGATATAGATGGATGATAGATAGATAGACAGACAGACAGACAGACTGATATATATGTCTGTATATAAATACACATATTCACCAGCCTGGTCTTCTGAAGCAATGAACAACCCAGCACCCTGATGTTGCTTTCTAAATACTATACTCCAATAAATGGAACCAGGTACCCTTAGTGAAGTGGTCGATTCCAGGGCTGGGGCAAGAAATGTGTAAAATAAATCTAGAACATCTTGCAGTGCTAGAAAGTAAGAAAGTGCTCAAAAAAATGATGGGAACATTTCAGATGTACAAAGAAGCCAACATGAATGAACACCTAACGTTCAAATTTCAAACAGCTTAAACAACAAGATAAATAATGGTAGTGACATGTGAGCTGTTGCTCTGTTACCCATAGAGTAAAATAAATATCCATGGGTTCATACTGCTATAAACAAACACACACAAAAACAAACAGGAGAGAAGGCACAGGTCTCCCAATTCCAGTTAATAAATGTAAACAGAATGGGAATGAGGGAAATACAAAATCACCATTAGGGAAAGACCACGGCATAATTGTTGCAGGAGAGACCCATCAGTGGATACTAAAATCAATAGAAGATACTTGAGGAGTAAAAGGATGTTAACATAGTATCAAAGTGCCTCTCCCAAATATTGATCAATTAGAAAGGGAAAACTGGAAACATAAACATCTTGGAAAATACCTCCTTACCCTACGGGATGAAGGCCATTTCCGTCCATGATATGTTAATATCGTGTACCCCAGATATGATGCCCTGAGAAGGATATGATATCTCTGTGGTGGTTTGGAGCTATATACCCCAGAAACACATGTTCTTAAATCTAATGCATACCTGTGGTGTAAATACTGGGTCTTTTGATGAGGCTATTTCAGTTAAGCTGTGACCCACCTCATTCAGGATGGGTCTTAATCCTCTTACTGGAGTCCCTTATAAACGGAATGAATACAGAGAAAGAGAGGAAACCATGGAAGCAAGAAACTGAAAGCAACAAACCTGGAAGACCAGCAGACACCATGGTTGACTCGCCATGTGGCAGAGGAGCCCAGGATCACCGGCAGCTGATCTTCGGGAAGAAAGCATCACCTTGATGATGCCTTGATGTAGACATTTTTCTCAGCCTCAGAGCTGTAAGCCAATAAATTCCCATTGTTTAAAGCCAACCCGTTTCATGGTATCTGCTTTTAGGCAGTCTAGGAAACTAGAACAGTCTTCAGTGTAACTTATGTGGTATTCTTGCCCAAGTGTGCTTCAGTGCATATTATCTAATCATGATAAAACATCTGACAAACTGAAATGGAGGGACCTTTTACAAAATAATTGACCAGTACTTATTGAAAGAGCTCACAAAAGACTGAGGAATTGTCACAGATTGGAAGAAATCAAGGAGACACAACTAAATGCAACGTGGGATCCTCGATGGGCTCCTGTAACAGAAAGAAGGCATTAAGTGAAAACCTGGTGAAATTTGAATAAGCACCGTGGTTTAGTTCATTGTGTTTTATCAGTGTTCATTTGCTGGTTTTATTAAATGTATTGTGGTTATGTAAGTTGTCACCATTAAGGAAAGCTGGGCAGAGAGTATACATGAATTCCCTGTACTGTGTTTGCAAATTTTCTGTAAGTTTCTTTCTAAATAAAACATTTTAAAAAGCCAAGTCAACCTTTCAGATAGATTCTGAGCATTTTCTAAAGCCAATTACCAGCCTGAATATTTGCCGCTTGTGTTTCCAAGCCCTGTACGTGTCACAGCAGGTGAAGGCTGTACACCTAATTTTTCAGTTTCTTTGCCATATAGGAATTATCAATCTTAATAATAAAACTAGATTGGACATAATTGAAACTTTGATGATTCAGGAGGCACTTTGAGATTTCTCAGGACTTCCTGCTCATGATTATGAACATCAAGTTATCATTGTACAACACAGGAGACCCATGCAGAAGTGCCAATTACCAGAGGTTTCTGGTCCATACATTGCCATATAAATGAGTTTTTTTGTCTTTTTCCTGATTTAGGCCAGAGTTAGTGAGAGTGAAATAAGCAACTTGTTCTCTTTGTTGTTGTTAAACTTATTTTGAACTTCTCTTTGTTTCTTAGGCATTAACTCACTGAATTCACTTGGCTTTATTTCTGAGCATTGCAGAGACCTATTGCCTGAAGGCAGTGACTAGGACTTGGCTTCATGTGCCAAGCACCATGTTCAGGGCCATGGGCATCAGGGTATAGGTACTAAGCTCGAGATCCTGCTATGTGCTGAACTACATCAAGAACAGGAAACAAAGCTCATAGAGCTGAAGTAACTGGTCCCCATGCTTACCCAGCTAGGAAACGGCTAGTAAATGGACCTTTCACCCAAATGTTCCAGATTCCCAAACTCTGGCTTTTTGCATTATCCCAGGATGCCTCTATAACTGGGGTACAGTGTCACTTGAGGACTTGGCCTGTCTAGACTAGAGGGCCATATCAAAGCAGTACACAGCCAGTGGGGTGCAGACTCTACAAAAGTCCTGGCAGAATCTACACCCTGATATGTTACTGTTTTACTTTCCTGGCTGCTAAAACAAATATCACTCAATGGGTTGCCTTGAACAACAGGAATTTATTGGTTCACAGTTTTGAGGCTAGGAGAAGTCCAAAGTCGAGGTGTCAGCAAGGTGGTGTTCTGGGGCTGCTGCTTGCTTGGTCCTTGACTTTTCTGTCACATAGCAGTGCATATGGCAGCATCTTCTTTCTCTTCTGGGTCCTGTTGACTTCCAGCTTCTGGCTGCTCCCTGAGACTTTTTCCTTCTGTGGCCGTCTCTGTAAGGCCTAATAAGAGGAGTAAGACCCATCCTGATTGAGTTGGGCCACACTTAAACCAAAGTAATCTCCTCAAAAGTGGTTCACACTCAGGAATAGATTGAGAGTAAGGTCATGGTTTTCTGGACGACACAACTCCTAGCTACTACGGTGACTACTACAGACTGTTCATCAACCGAAGATTTGTGTCAATGAGTTTATGACATGGAAACTTCATTGTCTATTTAGTTACAAGGGAACAAGTCACTTTCTAAATTAGATCTAAGAATCTGCCAGGTTTCTTTCCTCTTGGACAAGCTCTACACTGATAATATGCCTGGCAGGCCATTCCTGTCTCCCCAAGCCTGAAAGAGGGTTTGGACTCAAAATGTGTTCTGTTTACCATGTGCAGTTTTTCAATAGGAATAAGGGGAATAAAGAAATGAATCTTGTAAGAAATTGGTGATCCCTTGCCATCTTCAGAATCCTGCTAAAAGGGAATATTCCATCTACCTTGTAAAGAGGAAATCGTATCATGTTACTCGGAAAGTCAGCATACAGCTACCATCTAGCCTTGTTGTCTTAACAGAGGTCCAGGGTAGGATGTAACCCATGAGAGGCCTGTGAGTTGTCAGCACTGACCTCTCTCTCGCTCGCTCGCTCGCTCGCTTGCTCGCTCTGATATTTGATTAGAAAAGTTGACAACAGATCTGTGGTTGAGTAGTGGATTATACGGCCTGGCAGGGCACATTCCAGGATTCACAGTCCCGCTTCTGACATGCCCCAGGGTGTCAGTAACCTCCAGATGGGGTTAGGAAGCTATCAAAAAGTTCTCAAAGCAAAATTAATTTTACTCAGTCTTGAAAAAAAGGCAATGTAATCCATGCAATACATCTATAAAGGAATAGAAAGGGTGTCAGGAAATCCAAGAAACAGAGGTAAACGGAATTGCCCCTTCAGAAATAGTGAGAAATGCTGGCTTCCTGGTGGCTTTGGGGTAATTGACTAGCTCTGGATGAGGCAAAAGGCATTTTCATTGGCAGGAGAGTTGATGTTCTACAGACATCTTTGAAATCTGCATTTTATATTCTTGCCCTGAAATTCTATCCTAGTTTGTGATAGCATATATGTCTAAAGTTGCTTTTTTTTTTTTTAAAGAATCATTTTATTTCTTTATTTGTCTCCACCCCGTCATTGTTTGCACTTGCCGTGTCTGTTCATCTTCCTTGTTTCTTTAGGAGGCACCAGGAACTGAACCCTGGACTGCCAATGTGGGAGGGAGGCGCCTAATTGCTTGAGCCACCTCCATTCCCTTCTTTGTTGTGTCTCTTTTATGTTTTCTTCTTGTGTCTCTCGTTGCATCACCTTGTTGCATCAGCTTGCCCCACCTGCCCATTGCATCAAATCACTGTCTTTCTCGTCTTCTTTAGGAGGCACGGGGTACCTCCATCCCTGCTTTGTTGTGTCTCTCATTATGTTTTTTCTTCTTGTGTCTCTTGTTGCGTCAGCTTGTTGCGTCAGCTTGCCACACCTGCCCGTTGTACCAGCTCGCTGTCTTCTTTAGGAGGCACCAGGAACCGAACCAGGGACCTCCCGTGTAGCAGGCGGGAGCTCAAAGCTGAGGGTACAATTTGAATTCTGCTGTAGGAAATCACAGCATCAGAAGCTCAGATATTGAATTTCATTTTTCCCCCTGTGGACATTGACTTTCCTCTGGAGCATCCCCAACGGGTGAGGTCTATTTCAGTTGCATGATTTTTTATTTTTCTCCAGTAACTAAAATCCAGAGATACCAATCCAGAGATTAGGGAGTCTCATATAGATTTGGATTATTCCCGAGGGTCTCTGGGATCTTATTCACATTCATATTATATTTGTAAAGCAAATGTTCCATGACATGGAGATATTAAATGGATTATACTCAGCTATATCACTGTATAACTCTCTAAAATCTCTGATTAGTTTAATACAAGTGATTTTCATACTTTGATATGTGGCCTTGGTGTAATTTATAAGATGCTTATAAATATTCAAAATGCCGCGGAAATGTGGTCTGGGGTGGGGGGAGCATTAACACCTGCCTTCTATGCTAGTTGTGTTACATTAAACTCTGAATGTACGTACACAGGTGTATTTCTGAGATGATATTTGCTCTGCATTCCAACTGAATCTGTATATGTAATGATTGGCTGGATTATAAAGGGTTCCCACTTTTTTCTTAGCTTTTAATCTAAAACCAAGTCTAAACTTGGGAGTTTCATGGCGGCATTCCTTCTTTTCTGCACATTTTAATTCCTTGTAGAAGCAAAAGTGCCAGAGTCCTTCCCTTGCTAACTTTCCCCCTTCTTCCCTGCATGCCCTTCCCAATTCAGCAGGCACATTAGAACCAGGAAAGATGGCTCAGGCACAAGACGCGGCCCTGGCTGTACATCCTCTTGCCACATGCCTCGGCCAAGCCACCCTGGGAACCACAAGGATGACGCTTGGCCCTGAATCTGATCCTTCCCTAACTTTCGCGGAAAGGCAGGTGGAAAGGCTGCCTCTAGTCAAGGAGATGAGACTTCTCTCTGAGACTAGTGGCCTGACCTCTGCCCCTCTCCCTACTTACTAACTGGGTAATGTGAACCTCACTGAGCCTCAATTTCCTCATCTGTAAACTTGAAGCAGTGATAGTACCTGCATCATGGGATCGCCACATGTTTGTAGAGAGAGCTTGGTACTTGTATGGATGCATTATTCTTATTAATGTTGGTTTTTTCCCCTGATATTCCTAATCCTACTTGTAAATTCCTCATTATTTCCATTTTCAGATACGAAAATGGAGTCACTAAGAGGTGGTAAAACTGTCTGTTTGTTGATCTCTTGGCAGCTTAAGTTACCGGCCAATATGGGATCAGAATCTAGGATTCCTGACTCGCTGTCCAGGGTTTATTCTAGGTGACCATGATGCTCTCTGCCCTGTCAACATTCCTTAGCAGGTTAGGTCTGTGTTTTCTTGTCTTTACTCTCCAAACAATACAATAATAACCGCAACAAAGCCGAAAACAAAAGATCCTTGCACATAATTAGCATTTAGTTTGGGGAGAGGGAGTTGGACTTTCTTTCCCCCCTACCCTGGTCCCTTTCATTTTGAGATGAACACAGTAAGGCATATAAAAGCTGGGCAGCTGGTTCTTTTGTAGTCTACAGGATTAGTAGTTTATGGGGTCAGGTGAGGATCTACTCAACCAAGAGAATTCTGCCATTCCAACTGCATTTCTAGGGCAGAGGGGCCTGGAGAGGCCTGCAGCTTAATGCTGGCTGATGCGCCTGGCTGCTGCTACCTCCTGGCAATTGGGAAATGTCACACAGAGTGACACTGGGATCAACTTGTGGTATCAACCTTTCCAAAGCCCACTGTGTCTTAATTATGCCTTATATTAAAATATAATTTTTCATATATTTTATTTTGTCTATATAAATTCCCCTTCAGAGGTAATTTGGGGTACTCATCAGATGAAAATAAAGCTAAGGAGGAAACCACCCTTTGAATGAATTATATTATCAGACTTTGAGAGTGATAACTTATTAAAATAATGTCTAGTAATTCTTGTTACTCAGCTCAGTGTTTTTCAAATATTCTTCTATCTTCCTAGCATTCCCGGTGGGAACATAGGAAGCAGGTCAATTTATGAACTATTTATACTGTGACTTTGGTCAGACAGAAAGCTGGGTTGGATATCCTCTTGATAGTTCTTGTGCGAATTGCACCCTGGAGCTTGGACGTTCAGGGGCAGATAAGATGGCAGGTAGAGGAAGGCTCTAGTTGTTGTGTTAGTTGGCGGGATACTTCCCATGATGCCTTCTCATGACAAAGCTTTCTACTTTATTAAACTCGACATTGACACATGTTCTGAGAGTGCTGTGATTTTGAAAATGCCAGTCCTTGGAAGGTGACGCTTCCAGGAGAGCGTTTGAGTTTTGGAAAGTGCTCTCTTGGGAGAAGCTGGAGTGGGGCCTGCTGCTTCTGGATGGCTCTCAATGTCTTGCTGACTTGTCTGCAATTTGTCAAAATTAAATACTAAATTTTGGTAACATGGCCTAGCAATTAAAGTAATAAATCTGTGAAAACGTGAAATGTCTTTATCTGTTGTATGTTATACATTGGATTAGTTTCCTCTGGCTGCTGGAGCAAATTACCACCAACTTCCAGCTTTAAAACAACACAGATTTACCATCTTACAGTTTTGGAGGTCAGGCCTCTAAAATGGGTTGGCAGGGCTGCATTCTTTCTGGGTGCTCCAGGGAGAATCTGTTTCTTTGCCTTTTCCTGCTTCTGGGCTCTTGGTCTTCCATCACTCTGACCTCAGTTTTCGTCACCACATCTTCCTTCCTGATTCTGCCCTGCCTCGTCTTCCTCTCATAAGCACTCTGGTGATGACATTGGACCTGCCTGGATAACCTAGGGTGATCTCTCCAACTTGAGATCCTTAGATTAATCTAATTAATCTACAGATTAATCTGTAAAGCCCCTTTTGCCATGCAAAGTAATACATTCTTCATTTGTAAAGGGCAGGCTAAAATGCCCCTCCATCTTCCATTAACATTTCCATTTCTTCCATACAAATCCCATTCCCTGGGGTTTAGTAAAATATCTCCCCCAGAGTACTTTAGACACCTTGAGGGGGCAGTTCCTTTATGAATACCAAGTGGTTAACCTATGGTATGCTGGTTGAAATCTGAACCATAGGAAACTCAGAAATAAAGTTTCTCACCTCACCTCATTTTATTACCTGGCCTTTTGTATATTATCTCCCACCACTGTCTGCCACTGACCAATGACAATTTTCCCTGATTTTTAGTTGCTTCCCCTTTAGTCCATTTTACATCCCCTTCCCAGCTCAGCTCAAAACATGCCATGGTAGAAATAACTTCTTCCCTAAGCCTCTTGATCAAGTCAGCTTCCGTTCCTTCCCTAAACCTGTTTATTCTTCAGACAGGTTTGGACACTCCCTGTCCCCGAGCCTGATCTGGTTTCCATTCTCGAAGCCTCCTTCTGCATCCACGAAGGGCTGGACTACTCCAGATATCAAGGATTTTTCCCCTTATCTGCACCCCTTGGTAGTTATAATCTGTGCCACTCATTTGGCGGTTGTTCTGGGGAGTCTAATTCAGTTAATTATCTTCCCATTTAATAGGTCTTATTTCTCTCACTAAGTTGTAATCTTGAGATCAGGGGCCATACTATTCACACTGGCCTGTTCTCTACTCTGCACCCAATAAGCCTTAAATACATATTTCTTGATAGCAGTGTGTGTGAATAGGGATTAGCTTTGCAGGCCTTTTGTTCTGGGATTTATTTTCCTGTGCTATTAATCAGGCACTTTGGGCCATCGAACTATATTGACATTTAATTTCTTAGCTTGCACACGGAAGCCCCCTCCCTCTGTCATTAAAAAATATGTTCTGGGTCGTTTTAATGACCGCGAAACTGCACAAAAGTTCATGTCAGTTCCCTGGTAAGCTAGATCCTTTTTATAGTTCCGACATTAGAGACTTCTTCCTAAGCTTCAGTATGTGGATCTAATCAGGCCTATTCCAAGAGATTTCTCATCTATGGAGAGTTTTCTCCCTGCTTAATATGTCTGACACCTCTGTGTGTAAGGCATCGTCTTTGTCGCTTCCTCCCAGGATGCCCCAAATTCAATGGCGCGAACTCCTCCTCCGCCAACGTGATTGAACATTCACTGCTTTCCCGATAGGGGATTTTCCACCACATGCCACTGTTTCTGCTGCCAAACTGAGAAGTACGGACGACCCTATCAGCAAATGACGCTTTTAAGATCAGGCCCCGCGTGTGTGGGAGAAACATTTCTAGAGGCTTTCAAAGGAAAAAGGAGGTATGGTCCTCAGAGCTCTCCTAACCTTGTGGCTTATTGAAGACCTGGATTCGTGAGGTGGCCAGTCAGCTCTGGCAGCTGGTAGCTGGAAGACAGCCGTAGGTCCTGGCTGAGGCCAGACCTTTTGTACAAGGTGATTTTCTGATCAACGAGGGAAGATAACAGTGTGCAAATATTTATGAGCCTCCTGGGGAAAATTCCCAAGTGGTGTGAGACCCCAGAAAACCCGGCCTTCCTTCGTGAAGTCATTCTTTTGTCCCTTTTGTTGTTGTTGTTGTTTTTAATTGGCCCTTGAAAAGTAAGGGAGGGAGGGGAGGTGGTCAGTCTGCCACAGAAGTTACGAAATAATCACTGTATTTGTGTCAGAGCCGCCTTTGGAGGCGTTAAGAATGATCACATCACAGGTTTAAGACAGTCTTTCACTCCAGTTTCTAAATTGGAGAGGCTGTTTCTAGGAGATTCAATGGTGACCATAAGAGATGGTTTTTTGGCTCATTATGGCCTGCCTCCCTTTTCCATCCCCCAGTATATTCGGCCATAGAAATCAGAAGTGTGAATTCAGCCTTTCATTTATCATCCAGTTCCCCACTTATCGTTAAATCCTTAATTCTGAAGGCTCAAGTGGCCTATTGTGCTGGCAATTAGCCAATTGCAGGTGCAAAATCTCGAAGGCATCCAGAGGCAGGCTTTGGTGGGAATCATCTTAAGAAATGGATTCCTGGCTAGGGGCTGTGATGCAGGATTTGTGAGGCGGTGGTGTAAAGACTACAAAAAGGAAACAGATGCCATGCCAGCAAAGAATTGCCCAAGTCAGTGAAAATGAGGGCCGACCTTACTTGACTAGGTGAAAGAGACCCTTAGCCCTAAGCCCATGACAATAGAAACACCCAGGGCCCAGTGGGAGTGGAGCCATTCAGAGGTGTACTCCAGCTCTGCCATCTGCCTGGAAGAAGTCTATAGTGACGGGGCCTTCCGAGCCTTGCCATTCCATTCAAAATCAAGCCCAAATGTCTGGGCTTGGAATTTGAGCCCCAACACAATTTGGCCTCCAGCCTTATCTTCCACCACATACCCACATGAACTCTGTGCTCTAGTCTTCTGCTTTTTATCCAAGCTGTTCCCTCTCTCTGAAATGCCTTTCCCTGCACATGAATGAATCTGTCACAATCCACCTCACACCCTCATCTCCTTTGAGAAACTTTTCCAGATCCTTCTAGCCAAAGGTAAAACTCTTTGTCCACTACATTCCTGTAGTACTTTACGCCTCTGGTTTTGTATTTATAAAACCTAACCCAGCACTTTGGTGCTGGTTCATTAAATGGATGCCAACCATATATCTAGCTTAGGAAAAAGTTGGCACAAGAAAATACAAGAAAGATTAGCATGGCCCCTGTGCAAGGATGACACAAATTTGGGAAGTGCTCCATATTTTTTTAAAGAAAGAAAATATGAGTACATTCCTTTAAATAAGATATATAAGAATTTAACAGCTCATTAACGACTTAATAGAGAGACTGGGGCCCACCAGAGACCGGGAAGGGAATTGTTAGGATAAACTATCAGTTGGTGATCAATTGGAAATGAAGACAAACCATTTTTAGAATGATAGTCGAGGAGGAAGTGGGAATTGACCCATGATAGTTGAAGCGACATGATTTTGCAAGGGCAAAGTGTCACACACAGCAAAATGCACTTACAAGCTACAGTTGGTCTGTTTTTAGCCTGCGATGACTTTCTGAAATTCCTTGTGAGATTTTAGAATTAGATGGAAAGCTGAGTTTTCCTATTGAGTGAGAATGTTGTCTGTTAATGCCGGCTCTGCCTCTACTGCTAGGGGTCAGAGTAAAGAAGTGAGACACAGTATTCCATTCTTCAACCATCAGAGGAGTGATCCCTGCTGGGCAAAGTGAACATAGATGAGACACGTTTTTGCCTGGTCCTAACCTTAGAAAGTCCACCCTTCAGAGTCCGCAGAATCAAAACGGATGTAGCAGGCCACTTCTTGCACATCTTGCTTTTGTTTCGCTTGAAGTTCTTTCCTAGTCTTACCTTTCTTTCCAGGCAAAGATGAAGGACAAATCCGTTTTCCTGAATGAATGATCGGGAGAGAGGACAAATGAAGCAAACTTTTGATCTTCTCCCCGACCCCACTGTCTTTCTTTGTTCCTCAAATAGAAGCCCAGGTTTCTTTTTGCCCAGCTCCAAAAGGTTTCCTATCACTTCTTGAACGTCTGCAGCACATTTGTGTGGTGCCTCTCCTCCAGCAGGATTCGAGCCCTCCTCTTCCTCCTGTCCTTTCCAGGCTGGGAATGAGGGTGGGGGTGGGGAACGGCTGGGGGGTGGGAGGTGGGCATCCAAGCGCATTTTTGCCTAAGCAGAAGCAAGTTTAACAGAGCAAATAAGCAGTAAACAGAATCACGAAAGCCTGCAAGGCACTCAGAAGCTAAAGACAAACTCCCCGAGCTAACCCATCTCTTTGCCACTGGCCGCCTTGGAGATTCTGCGTGTGGGAGGCGTGTGATAAGTTGTGAAGAATTATAATTAGATGCCAAGCCATTATCGTGGCTCTGCATCATAATCCTTAAAAGAAAATTACTGTATGTGAAATTAAAATGAATCATTTCAAAATTTCCCATCTCTTTCTATTTGGGCCTTTAGGGGCCGTTAAGGACTAGAAGGCAGAATATTATGAAAGGAGATATATTTATTCTACTCCTGAGAAAGCTCCGTGCTCTTGGCTTTGCCGCCTCTGAATCATCATGTCTTTCCTCCCTTGAAGGATAAATATGGCATTCATTCCAACCCATTTAGCCCATTATTCTTTTGTATATAAAATAGGCCCAATTAAGACATTCTTGTGTTAATTTCTGCATTCTATGTATGGCTAGAGAGAGTTTAAAAATATCCATTTTAGCGTGTGTCTCCAAATGTTTCCTGCACACTGAGCCGGCCGCCCTTGCCCCCACCCCACCCCAAGGCAATAATTCACCCAATCCCGGAAATTTGCAAGTTTCTGTTCTCCGCTTACCTACGTTAAGGCTCTGGGATGCACAATCCACTATTTAGAGGGCAACATGTGTTTGTAAATATCTGGGGTTTTGACTAAAATTCTCAATTTTCATCCAGATGTCTGCATTATAGAGACGCGGTTTAAGAGTCTACTTTCCCGATGTGTTAACTCATTTGTGGATATCCAAGGGCACAAAGAGAAAGCCACAAGCTCACCTTGCTCTCCTTCCCTCTCTCCCTCTGCTTCTGCTTTGGCCCTTCCCACTCAACCAAGGATCGCCAGAGATCACATTCCCCCTACCAATAATGGGGGCAGGAGATCACGTGCCGAGGTGTCTAACTGAAATTGCTTTCTCATCTAGTAGTCATGTTAATTCATTTAATTAGACAAACCAACTTGGGCCAAGCCGGCAGTCCTGGGATCGAATTCCACTTCCACCAGTCACTAGCTGTGTGACCTTGGGAAACTCATTTAAATTCTTTTGGGATCTGGTTTCTTTGACTGTTAAAACCAAAGGCGTCCAGGGAAGGCTTTCGACTCTCTGATCACCAGGATTCTGTTGCAACCCCAAATTCTGTGAATTTCCTTAGCTCCTTAGCTGCATCCTGTATATGAAAATTAATTGCTGATGAATGTTACTGCCCTGGTGCGCCTTTTGGTGTCATTTAGCACAGTTGGAGGTTGTTTGACATCTTGTGGGTAAATTGATAGAGGATCCAAGAACTGAAAACAAGGCTTTAGAAATTTTAAGGTAAAAGGACAACATTTTCAAAGACCCTTCCATTTTTTTTCTCTTCATTGTTGATGTGATTCACAGTTGCCTTACGTTTACTCCTTGGAAAATCTTTCTCTTGTGTACCTCTGATAAAACCAGCACCTAAAAACCTCATACAAAATATCTCGTCCCCAGATGCCAAAATAGTTGGTTCCTGGAAACATTAGCCACCAGAGAAGATACAGCAAAATTCCTCTGAATTATGATGTAACTCTTTGAACTGCAAATTGTTGCATTCTGCTGAAAGGTATCTTACGGCAAGGGAGCCCGCCACAAATCTTTAAACAAAAATGTCTAGTTAGAGTAGATATAGGATATATGCAGAGTCTTCTCCATTCTCTTCCACTCATTCATTCATATTCTCTCTCTATGTAGATACACATATACACACAAAAATATAAATAAACACATTGTATTTTCAGAAGACGCTGAAGGTTTTTATTTCTAACCTGAATTCTGTTCCTTTTGTAGTTAACTTAAAACAATTCCAAATGTCTGGTTGGGTCATTAAACAAAACTCATACCTAGGGGAAAATAAGCTTATGCCCGCCTTGAGAGCTAATGAATCGAATTTTTTAAATTGTGCCATTTCATTCTGTTAAGAATCTTTCCCTGCATGGCATCAGCAGAAATTGGTACAAGGTAGATCCTACAAGACTTTATTTTAGCCGGGAGAGTTTATTTAGGTATGGGTATAATTTTCTTAGTGAAGAAAACAATGACTAAATAAGTGAAAACTGCTATTTGAAGAGGTGGACAAGTCCAACCCACAGAGAAATTTCTCACCAAAATGGATGCTTATTGAGCAAGACGTTTGGAACTGAAACTGTTTCTTGCACCTTGCATCCTGCCCCTCATCCTGACCTGCCTGACAACCATCTGGGCAAAAGAGCTACCCATGCCGCTGGGTGAGGTTATGGGCCAAATGGTTCCAAGGCCAAAAAATGTTAAATGGGAGTGCCCAAGGACTCCAGGGGACCTGAGTTGAGCCTCATTTTCTTCCTGCATTTTTTCCACAGCTTCTCACATTCTTTTTTTTTTTCTTTTTTTTTTTTTCCCACTATGGCCTATTGTATTCCTTTTTTAAAACCCCTCAAACTGGGAGTTTTGGAGGATTCCACAAATAGCCCTGCATACAATCCCGCCCAGCTTTCTGAAAGACCCTGTAATTTGTCCTGTAGCTGGTCTCTCTTGACCTCTCATATCCTGGGACTGCAGACTTTCTTTCCAATGGCTCAGGTGTTAATGTCAGCAGAGCAGAACTGGGGATGATGGGTGCTGTGTGCAGGTGTGTGGGCTTGCTGTTGAAGCAGAACTGGAACAAGGGCTTTTGACCAAAGAGCAATATAGCTGAGCCCTGAGGTTGCATTATATCAATGAAATCCTTCAACTCCCCTATGGTAGATTGAGTTATGCATCCCAGAAAAACAAAACAAAACAAAACAAAACATGTTCTTAATCTTAACCCCATTCCCGTGGCTGTGAACCCACTGTAAATAGGACCTTCTGAAGATGTGGTTTTTAGTTACTGTGTGGCCAGCTGGAGCTGGATGGGTCTCAATCCCATTACTGGAGGCCTTATAAAGAGCTAGCCATGGGGAGGAGCCGGAAGCAGGAAGTCAAAGGAACCGGAAGAGAAAGGAGAGGATATTGCCATGTGATGTGAGGCGGGAATTCAAGCCAAGGAACCCACCCCAAGTATTGTGGCAGGCCAGCACCAAAAGGCTACAGACCTCAGGAGGAAGCAAGCTCTCTAACCTCAAAACTGAGATCTGATGTATTCTTGTCGTTTAAGCCAGCCCATTGCGTGGTATTCTTCAAAGCAGCCTGGCAAACTAAGACATCACGCCTCCCCCTTCAAATTCTTCTCCCAGAGAGCTCCAATATCCTTGGCAGACATACTGTTTCGCAGAGTTGTTAACAAATAGATTGCATGAAAGATGGGTTACACCTTTATTTCTGCTGCTGATCTTCCAAGAGGTAGTAGGATGGCTGGAAGCTGGCAGATTGGTGGGAGAGACAATGCTGCCTGTCTTAGATGTCTCTGTGTTATGTACCCTTACCACTTGTGGACGACTTATTCAATGCAGCTGATCTCCCAGCTGAACACATAGAGAAGTCAAGGGAAGATATGTGCCTAAATCTTTCGCCATTTCAACACAATGGGGGCCTTTCCCAAGGGCCAGTGTAGGTGACTGCCATTTTGCACTTGGGCTGAGTGGTTTTCTGAGTTCAGTGTTACCGACCAGGACATTTTTGTTGCCTCTAGCACTTTAGCCAAGGCCTTCACAATTGGGATTATTGTCCTTACCAAGCATTTTTCTCAAAGTCATTAAAAGTTCATCATTTGAGAGAGTGACAGTAATTCCCACCTCCACACAGACCCTTTTGTGCTTAGCTTGGGGGGACTGAATCCTTGCTACCTCATTCCCATGAGCGCGCTGCTGTAGCTGACATTGTCAAACCCTGCATTTCAGTCCAGGCAGAGCTGTCACCCAGACTCGAGTCAAAGGCATCGGATTTTCTTGGTGAATAGTGCCCTGGGCCATCGGCTTGTGTAAAGTCAGGCTTGCCCCTCAATTCCTACTTAGTAGTCTAGTAGGCAATTTCTTAGGAAATCCACACTTTGTGGTTTGTGGCTAGCAAATGTTGTGGGGCTGAGCTAGGTGGCAGGAGAGGTGGGTTTGTAATATGGCTTGTGTTCATTTTTCCAATAACTCTTTTCTTTCATGCCATTCTTCATTCACAGTCTGTTCCTTAGAACGTCCCCAAAAGGTAAGGTTAGGGTCTTTGAAACACTTATGTTTATCCATTCATTTAAGATACACTGAAATGCTCAACAGCTGGATTTGCTCTCATCTGATTAATTTTGGAATCACTCATCATGCCTTGGGTTCGAAAAAATATATAACCCTATCTTCTTTTGTGGTGATTTTTTTGTTTCTTTTAATTCTGAATGGCCTTACTCTGGGGAAGACATCCAGAATGGAAGAATTGGATCCTGGTCTCACTAAGATACTGATCATGCTTTGTGATTTTGAGCACGTCAGTTTATCCATCTCTGTGGTGTCAGTGTCTTAGCTGCTCCTCCCCTACACTGGAGCTCTTTTTCTCTCTAGAAGGTTCCAGGACTCTTGTCCCCCCAAAGGAAAAGCAGTGCTTGTTTAGCCTCAGAACTGTAGCCAGATATAGGGACCACCCATTTCTTGAAATCTTTATCAGAGCTGTCAACTGAATCGAGAGTGATTCAGAGATGAATTGGCATATTTCAGTTCTTCTCTTTCCTGATCTCTCTCAAGGAAGAGCCGTTCGAGGCAGTAAAAGCTGATGAACCAAACAAGTATATGAGCTCAGAAGGGGAGATCACAGAGGGCTGGTCTGGCCTGGCTGCTCAGCAGATGTAATGGCAGGAGAGAAGGACACGCATCTATACTTATTCTTATGCTTTTCTGAATCGTTGTGCCATTATGAGAGCAGAAGCCTTGTTGGAGGACATGGGGAACAGTTATTGGTTTGCTAGTCAAAAGTCACTTCCAGCAGGGAATTATGTTAAAGTGGTAATATATAAGACACTCATGTTAACATATATACAATGTGTAGTCATTTACGAAGTGTTTGATGGCCTCTTGTGGAGTCTTGCCTGGCTGATCGGTGTTCGTGTTGGTTGTGTTGTCTAAACCACACCCGCAATCTATTGGAGTTCAGTTTAAGTTTTCTTTAAAGCAGAACAAGAGCTTAAAGGCACTTGGGAAAACAATCTCAGCCTCTAAGTCTTGGTTTTTTCCATTTCTTAGAAAGCTATCCTTGACAGTTGTCTAACCCACAGCTGATCTGAGAGCAGTTTTCCAGCGATGCATTCTAAGTTTCACCTAACTTTCAGGTTAGTTTTCACAGAAGCTGTGACTCTAATCGTTCACTCATATTCAATCAATTTCTACAAGATTCGTTTTAATTATGTGATTGTAATAAGAACGACAAGTGGCACAATCAGATTTGGGAGCAAACACAACTTCTTTGTGGTAAGCATACATCTCAACACATGAGCATAGAAGTTTCAAGGCCCTTTAGCAAGCAGCTATGGGTGTTTAACTTTCTCAGTAACGGGTGTTAAGACTATCCGTTCATTTATTCAGTCTTTTTATTGAGCGCCTATGATAAGCCTGGTACTTTGCTACGTGCTGGGAACATAATGGTGAATGAAAATAAAATGCCCACCCACCAGGTGGAACAAGGAGATTTATAAATATCGAGGTTAGTAAAAGAAAAATAAAGAGATCACCTGTTCGCAGGGATGAGCTGCATAGGTTTTTATTCATTAACAGAAAAGGAGCTGTAGTTTGCAAAAGAATCATGCTAGAGCCACAATCCGGAGTGTGAACTGCTCTTGGAGCCTTCGTCTCTTTTAACCTAAGGTTTCAGAGTTGAGTGAACAGGTCTCCCCTTTGAAGCCTCTGGGGTAGGTGGAAAGTCTGCACAATACGCTGGCGGTTTCATATTCAGCGAGTGAATTGAGGATTGCAATTTGACCAGTGCCATCCATTTCACTGAATTCTTATGCTGTTTCTGAACTGGCAGCTTTAGACGTTTGCAAGGTCATGATAAAGAGCATGGCATAGGCTTTTTTCGTAAAGAGCCGAGTCTTTAAGATTTCTGATTTAGTGAGCAATTTTGAAGTGCCAAGGAATGCATCTCCCAAGCTTTTTTGGATCAGCGTCACTAAATTTGTCACCAGCCTCTCTTCGTTTTGAACTTCTCTCCTCTGCCACCTTTTTCGGCCGGTGCCTGCAAAGCTATGAGCTCGCTGTAAATGTATTTGATTCTAACATGAGTTTCAAACAAAGGGTTTCTCCGGATGCCTCAGCATTGAAGTCGCTCCCACCCTGTATAGCAGTGCAGCCACATTTTTAGCTTTAATTTAATGATCTCTTATATTGCCTGGGAAGATCATATTTCATTTGCTTATCAGAACAGGAGGAATTTCACCTTATATTTACATTTCTTCCTTTACATAGCTGTATTATTATTTTTAAAATCATGAACAGAAGCTAAATACGACTAAATTGTTCAAAATCATTGTCATTAGTATTCATTTCTCTTTACATTTCATTTGTCTTGCATATCGGTGGTGTTTATAACGCCAAAGTAATAGTCACAGTCATTTGAAATAGAAGGAAATTTGCTCCTGCCCAAAGGCACGCTCAGGGACACCAGCCATTCAGATAGGAGCAAAAATTCTGTCAGATGTCCCATTCCCACCTCCCCCCATAGGATACCAATCCTTTTTATATTCAGAGATATCTGTATCTTAAAATTTTATTTGGACGCAGAGATGCAGTCTAAGAATGGAGTTATGGCAACTGCCCAGGGATATCTTGAATTTATTTTGTACTCGGGGACCATAGCAAAATACAAGTTCACATAAGAAAACCACTCCTCACAACCCTTTGAATCCCTGATTCCTCGCTCTGTTCTCCCCACTGTTTGCAGACTTCCTGTGCTCACCAGGTGAAGTGCCTTTTGTGGGGCATGCATCTCTGCAGGCTTCTGCTTCCTCATGACCGAGAGGGGCCCTGCCACTCTTCACTCACTTGGCCCTAATAACTCGCTTACTTTGCTTGTCCGTAGGGAGGAGCTACTCTAAAGGAGAGAGGAAAGAGGGCCTTGCAGAATTTTCTTGTCCATGACAGAGAGGTTTAGCGATGGAGACTTTTGACCCACTCCATCCCCCCAAAAGGTCGAAGGAGCAAAAGGAAACTTCTAAGAACAGGAGCGTGGTCACCCTTTTCTGTCCGAAAAAACTGTGTACCTCAGTCCGCCTCATTATCCGTCCCACCCTGCCTTCCACTAATGGGAGGACACTTCATTTAGTGATCTGGTCCTGCCTCTCCCTCCCTCCTCTGGTACATCAAAGACTGTAGATGCAAGATGCTTTCCTTTCATTTCTCTAGTCTTCATGCGTGGTTAAAAAACAATCACACTGGGAAGCGGCTGTGGCTCAATCAGTGGGGCTCCCGTTTACCATATGGGAGGCCCCGGGTTCGGTTCCTGGGGCCTCCTGGTGAAGGCAAGCCCGCCCGCACGGCGTGGTTGGCTGACCCAGCGAGCACAAGCAGCAAGGGGGGGATAAATGAATAAATAAATAAAATCTTAAAAAAAAACAAAACAATCACACTTTCTCCCCTCCGTTGGAAAAATGCCTTTGTTCTTAAAAACAGCGGCTCCTGCAGCCTTTCTGACTTAAGAGAAGGTAAAATGCGTTAGTTCAATTTAAGCACCGGAGACTGTTATCATCGATGACATGTTTAAGCCAGGCACATCGTGGGGATTAATGACGGACTCAGGGGAGCTGATGACCCCCAGCCAAACCAAAGGGCCATTAGCCGCCATCAGCCGTTTAATTCCCGGGAAAACCCATTCAGAGTGTAATTATTGCTGTGATAACCCGAAAAAGAAATGTAGGTGCATGAATTGTTGTAATGAGCGCTGAGTAGTTGATTTTATAATATTAGCCCGAGAAAGAAGAGTAAATGGTTTTAAGAATGTGAGTGTCCCTTTTTAATTTGCAAGGAAATACCCTTTTGGAAGAACTGGTGATCCCCAGCCAAGTCCACCAGTTTGGAGGGACTCCTTTCACTATTCTCTGTTCAGTTCAGAACCACAGATGTCTCTGAGTCCAGAGGCACTGGCCTCAGGCCTGGCTGCCTTAGAGCGTCATCTCTGCAGAGGATATGCTTTGTGGAACGTTTGTGCTCCAAGTAGAGGTGAGGGATGTTGAGTCAGACAGGTCTGCACCTGCATTCCAGCCTACAGACCCTGCACCCAGCTGGCACAGGCTCATGTCTCTTCTTCTGGCCTCCCACCCTCATTCACAAATGCGTGGCCAGGGGAAGATGACACGGATGTGTGAGGGCTATAAAGAAAAAGGAGGTGAGGCGCTGGGGTTTCTGAGGCGGGAAAGCCAAGAAGGCTTACTGGAGGAGGCAGCCTTTACATTCAGACATGTGGAGGGAAAGGTCTTTTCTGGCAAAGAGAATAGTTTGAGCACAGAGACAGGACAGAGGAGGGCCTGGGTCCAGGGCAAGGGGAATGGGATGGAGAAGGATTGGCTGGGATCAGCTGGCCTGGGCGCACGGTAGAGAAAACAGGAATCAGAGACAAGTTTAGGAAGAATGGTTCCAGATCACAACCGCCTGTATGGAAAAACTTTTGTTAATTTAAGTCACAGTGTAAATAATTGTTGGAGGGTCATGATTCCCACCAGAAAGCTCAGACTCTATTATTATTATTGATGTAGAATTATGATATATGATTGGTAATACAGTGAATATTATTACAAGCATTTATGGTAAGAATAATAATATCCTTCATCTACTGAGCACTTAAGATGCCATTTTCTAAGACACGATATAATTCTGGTTCTACCAGTGATCCTGCAGGTATCGTTGCATTTTACAGATGAGGAGAAATGACTTGCCCAAAGTCCCATGGCAGGTGGTTACAGGGCTGGGGTTTGAACTTGACCTCGGCTCTTCATCCCTGTATCCTGCGGTGCCGCCTCCGTCAGCGAAAGCCTTTTGCGAGGGAGGCGGCATTGTCAGAACTGTGCTGCTGAAAAGTCCACTTGGCTGCAGTGCATGTGGCAGGTGAATGGAAGGGGGCTGGCCTGGGAAAGACTGGGCACAGTGAACTCAGGGAGGAGGCTGTGGAAGCACTCAGGAGAGAAAGGCAACGGCTCAGGGCGGTAGCAGCAGACAAATCAGGGGCAGGATTAGGTTCTGAGATTAAAATGGCCTGGAAACTTGTGTATGTCAGAGATGGAGGGAGCTGCATGGGCAAGAACCAATTGGAGGGAAGGAAGTCAAGATGAGGCCCAAATGTCAAGTGAGGGTGATGGGCAGTTTGGTGAAATCGGTGAAAGAAACAAGCAACACAAGAAGAGGAGCAAGGATGGGAGAAAGTTCTATGATAAAAACGTTTGAGATGTTGGTAGAAAACCCTGTGAAAAGGCCCCTTAAACAGGTGGCATTTCAGGATTTGAGATCAGAAGGATGTCCCAGACTGGAGATTTGGGGGTCTTTTTTTGTAAGACTACTACTCAAAGCTCTGAGATTGGCTGGGATTGCCGAGGGAAGATGTATCATGCTGGAGAGAGAGCAGAGCCCTGTGCGGCTTCCTCATTTAGGGGGCTGGAGAACTGGGAAGGGGATGCAAACGCCTTTGAAAACTGTTTACCTGCGAGAACCATGATTAGAAAGGTCTTTTAGTTGCCCCAAATCTGCATACTTGCTTTGGCCACTTAGAAAATATCCATGCATTGTGGGCTGCGCCCTCTGTTTCCTATCATGGCTGTGAACGTGCAGACTCCTTAGAGCCAGGCTGGCCACATCCAGGTTAAACACCGGAGCAGGAGAAGTTAGCTACGAGAGTGCCCTTCGGCTTGTCGAGGAAAAATTGCACCGCTCCATGAAAAACAGGCAAGGAGGACTTCATTCAAAGTTAGACACAATAGAGAAGAGAGAGCGAGGCCAGAAGGCTATTGTGATAGATAAATAAATTGAGAGATTGATAGACTGAAAGATAGATTGATCGATAGATCGATCAACAGAGAGGAGAAGGCTATCACCATTCGGGGGGCGGGGGGGAGGATAGAGAGGGCTCACCTCCCTGAAGTGGCAAGCAGGAGACATTTTCAGGACGAGGCAGGAGAGATTTTAAGGGCTGGAGGGGAAGGTCCAGCAGTGGGGTGTGCTTATTAAGGATGTTATCACCTGAGTTGACTGTGGAAGCCAGGTGGCACATGTTCCCTCGGGATGCTGTAAAGCCCAAGGAGAGGCTGGTCAGGGGCCTAGAGACCAGGAGAAGCCTGTCTAGAGTTTAGTCAACCTAAGAGGAAGTTCAGGATGTCTTGATCAGTAATACGATGGATGGGGGATTTCATAAACTCCGCTGTTTTCCAGGATGACAGGGTTCAGGTAAAAATCAACGTTGTCAGGAATGTAGTCACAATGCTTAGAGATAACGATATGCTACTTGCTGTAAAGATGTAGTGGCAGTTTCTTCAAGACTTTGACCCTTTCTCTATATTGATGATGTAATTTTTGAGGACTATTGTAGTGCTGTAAGATATATTACAATAAAATATGCCTTTACCCAAATATATCCTGTTTAAAAAAGAATCTAAGAGCAGTAGAAAACTCTTAAAGCATATTAATTGGCTGCGTGTGAATTACAGGTATATGGAAAGAGTGTTTGGTGGTGGTGGTGGCGGCGGCAGCGGTGGCGGTGGTGGTGGTGTGTATGGGGGTTTAGAGGAATACAGAGAATGAGGTGATAATTTCTCTCAACCTTAGTTCTCTGCTCTGTAAAATGAGGGGACAGGACTGGGTGACTTTTGAGGATATTGCAATGGTGAATTTGATGTGTCACCTTGGCTGTGGCATCCAGTGGTTTGGTCAAACACTGGCCTAGATGTTGCTGTGGAGGGATTTTGTAGATGCGATGAACATCTGCAATCTGTTGATCCTCTAAGTAAAGGAGATCACCCTTGAGAATGTGGTTGGGCCTCATCCAAGTAGGTGAGCCTCCTCCAATCAGTTGAAGGCCTTCAGAGCAAAGAACTGAGGTTTCCAGTGGAAGAAGAAACTCAGCCTCAGACTATATGACATCAGGTCTTCTCTGAGCTTCCTGCCAGCTGGCCTGCCCTACAGATTTTGGTATTGCACCCTGACTGATCTGGGTACCTTCAGCTGGAAATAATATGTCCTCCTAAGAGTGTGACTAGAACACAGCAGACACATCTAAAAGTTGGAGATAAAGCATTAGATCCTTTCAAGTGGCAAATTGTTAGTTTACTTTAATGAATCAAAACTTTTAAAAGTCAAATATTTGATTAATTGCATCATTAATCTGTTCCTATTAGCTGATTGAAGCAAATTGTTTATTAAATTAATTTGCAGTTGGCAATATGTAGATTTGTAATTTAATTAAAATCCCATTATGTATGTTTTGTAAGACAAAAGGCACATTGATGGAACGTTTGATGAGTGAAGCATAGAGCATGCCAAGGGATCAGCTCAGCTGCTATAATGACCCTTTACTAGGCTCTTAGTTACCTGTTCCGGTTCCTCCCATTAACCCATGGATATGCATGAGTATGGCCCACGTTGTCCTCAGTGAATGCGACAATCATTGAATTTCGGAATCGAGAAGACTACCCAAGATCTTTAGGCTCTGGTCCCTCTTCCTGACCAGGTATTTGGCTCAACAACTCCTAGCCTAGCAGTCCTGTGACCTCTTCTTGAGCCCTTCTGGGAACAGGGAGCTCTCTGTCCTCAGCCTTAGCCTGTGAGGGCTAAGTTAGGTTTGCTTTTCTTTGGGTGGAACTGAGCTCTCGCCCTCTGTGGCTTCTACCCCATGGGCCCTTTCAGAAGAGTGCTCAGTCTTCCCCAAGAATGCCCTTCAGAGATGGAAAAATGGTACCTGCCTGTGTCCTGTCTTACCTTATTTATGGATAAATATCCCCAGCTCTTTCAACCAGTGTCCATGGGACAAGGTTTTGAGTACAGCCTTCTTTCATTGAAGTGGAGAATATTCCATTTTTCCAATTTACCAGAGATCACAGGACCCTAAGAAATGTTCCCTCCCTGGTCAGGCTTAGCCCTTGCGCAGGCTGATGAGGCTCCCTGATGAGGGAGTTTCCTTACGAGGGAGGTCACCATTTCCCAGGAGGTACTAAGTCTCTGTCTGGGCTTTGAAATGCACTGGAGACCACATCAGTGCAATCTGATTTTGATTTTCTGGATAAAAGAGGGGGTCAGAAACTGAGCAGATACAACAAATAACATGTGCATTTGCCTTTGTAATGTAATTATAGGGCATTCAGTGAAACATTCCTTTTCCTTGTTTTCCTCAGAGACTTCCCTTATGCTTCTGAGTGGGACCCACTGAAAGTTGCCTGGGTGCAGATTCCAAGGGTGTTTCCATTGTCGGAGTCAGCTTGCTTCCCTCCGTGCCTGCATGGTGTAGGCTATATTGTAGAAATAGAGAAAGTTCCTGTTGGGCACCTCCCTCCCCTTCCAACATTCCAGTGGATGCTGGGGCCTGGGAATGGATCTCACAGACACCTGACCTCTCCTGTCCCTTATCCCCAGCCAGCCTGCCCTCCTTTTTTTCATTCAGGGTTCTTGGCAGAAAGTCAAGAAAAATTGCTGGTGGAGTCCAGAATAGATTTGTCCTTACCGGCCTTTACAGGCCCTCTCTCCTCGCTGCTCTACAAATCCCTGATTCAGTCTAATGTCTTCTTCACAGCCAACATTCCAGAGCTTTCTCTCTCTGGGTGAGCCCAAGTTCTTCTCTCTTTCTTGGGCCCTTAGTAGATGAACTTAGCTTCTATTTCATGAAGGAGATGTGCCATTTGGGATGAGTTTTATAATCTTTTTTCCATTCCATCTGTCACAGTGCCTCTCACTGCCCCCAAATATCTCTGAGATAGCAAGGGAGGGGAAGAATTATCCTGCCACCTTCTCAGATTGATCCCTCCATCCATATTCTGCAGTGTTCTTGGGTGCCCAAAAGTACTGGCATTTTTTCCTTCTCTTTATATAAGGATTCAGGGTTCTAGGGTGTCTTAGTCAGGATTCTCTAGGGAAATAGCACTGACAAGAGGTATCTGTAAATAGTATGAGATTTTATAAAATTGTTTTATGTGACCATAGGGATGCAAAAGTTCAAATTCCATAAGGCAAGCTGCAAGCCAGGGACTCCAATGAAGGTCCTCAATGAGTTCCCCAGGAGATGTTGGCCATCTGAAGTAGAGATGGGAATTCTTTCTGAATGTTGAAATCACTTCTCCTTTTAAGGCCTTCAGCTGATTGGATTGAGATGTCACTAATTGCTGAAGGCAATCTCCTCAGTTGATTGTAGATGTCATCAGCCATCTACGCAATCAACTCACGAAATGTCCATGTATTACAATTAGCCCAGGGCTTGCTTGACCAAACAACTGGGCACCATCACCTGGCCAAGTTGACACTTGAGCCTAACCGTCATACAGGAGATTATGCTTGCTTAAGGCAGGACCATAGAAGCTGTGCCCTAATATCTGCCATCCCTAATGAAAGAAATCTCTCCTCTAAGAAAGTCGTGAGGCTATATTGATCAACTTTCTGAGTAAACCCATGAAAGAAAGAAAGAGAAAATATTTCCTCATTTTTCTGAAGATTGTTTTAAGAAAGTTTTCCATGAGAGGAAAAAGGTAGATTTAGACTGTTTATTACTTATACAGAGGAAAGAAGCAGCAGCTAAAAGTGTCAGTGCCCCGTGATCCTTGCTCCACTCATCAAAATGGATGGCACAGAAAATAAAAAAAGCAGAATGCCTGCAGAGTGGGTTGTGGGATACCTCTCAGCCTGTGCTAGACTTCTGCTAAGCGTTTGGTTTCTCTGCAGCCCTATTTTGAGGGGCGTGGAGCAGAAAGCCCATACCTCATCGGAATCCAGGAGGCAATCAGAAACTCTTCTGACTGCCTCCCAGAGGAGACCCGGAGGGGAGTGGGTGATAGCCTCCTTGCTGTTCTTCCCAAGCCTCCAAGCCTGTCATGTTCCAGAAAGTTCGCCAGGCCTTCCAGCAACTAAGGCTTAGATTAGCAGCGGTTCAAGCCATTGCCTCCATGGACAGAGCCATGCCCCTGCCATGACAAGGGACCAGGTGAGGGACTAATAACGTTCCCTCAGTGGACGTGTGAGCGCCTATCTCTGTGAGATGGGGGATTTCATTGAAAAGCAGCCATCATTCTGAGTTTCACTGGCCTGCGGATCCAGTAGTGAGAAACCAAAAACCGATTTCTGTTGAACTTGAATGCTAACTTAATAATCAGATGAATACCTTGATGTTTAATACTTAAGCAGAATTTCATTAAAATCTCTTTGACATTAAGCCAAATTTTGAAGTGAATTGGAACTGGTTTGCATTCCTTAAATTGGTCTTTCTTTGAAAATAATGAAAAAGTGTTAGAATCTTGGCCGAATGCCAATGAATGTGACTCAACTTGTTAAAGTTAAATTTTAATATTTACACATTACATAGTGTAATATTTATACTAGGCAACAGATTGAGAGTGTAGAATTCAAAATAGGATACACTTTGACTTGGAATTACAGTATGGTATTCATTAAACCCAGAGAATTGCAGGTTATCTAATACGGAGACTGGGGCAGCCCAAGCAAAAGACTTTGAAATATAAACACCGCTAAGGCTGCAGTTCTAGGTTGTACTTGTGTGCTGGGTTTTGTGGCAATGTGCTTTATAAACTGGCTGCTCCTTGACTGCTATTGAGACACTTCGGGGAAAGCTGGCTTGCATGTCGTGACGTCCACTAACTTGGACGATAATGAAGTCAGGGAGCTGGATTGGCTCAAGGGTGTTGCAAAAGAGACCAGCTTACAGTTGGGGGAAGGTGGGGGAAATGACCAACTGGCGAATACAATCATAGAATCCCAGCATGTAAGAGCTGGCCAGGACCCTGGAAAGGATCCAGTACAAACACTTTGCTTGACGTTTGAGGACACCGAGGCCCAGAAGGGCAAATGATTTGCTGGAGGTCACAGAGCTAGTGGCAGGACTGAGATGGAAAGCCAGGCCAGCAGACACCAGTCCAGCAAGCTTTGCCACCCCGAGATGGAAAGCCATATGCGCTTACCTGAGGTTTTCCAATTTTCTGGTATAACAATAACTAATGAGGACTCTTCTGGGTCTAACAGCTCTCCATTTCTTGGATGTGATGCTGCAAAGGGCATTCAAGAGTCAGTTCCTTTCAAAACCCTCCAAGTTGGGACTCTAGGAGAGCTGTGAAAACAGCAGCAAATCCAAGTCCAACTTGTGAGGTCGGGGCCACCTGGCAGCTGAACGTGCCGCTGGTCAGAAATGGGATTTGTGTACAGAGGAGTGGAGGGCTGGGAAGTTTAACGGGGTGACGTCTGCGGTCTCTTCTGCTCTGAGATCCTCTAATGTAAACGTGCCTTCCCTAAGACTTGGCTGCGAGCAGACATGCGTACACACATGCACTCCATTAGCATTCACTGCACCCTAAGATTCAGCTACATCGTTGCTCTAATATTCTCAGGTTTGCTGACATGCCGCCACTGCGACAAACAGTTAAAAGGTAAAGCAGTCTGTCAATCGCTTGGCCCTTTAGTCTCCACGTCCCTCTTTATTTAATAAGTCTCTCTGCCTTGTGCCAACCCATGGGTTTTCCTTGGAGGCTCTCCAAGTTACTTCTCTTCTAAACAGAATCCCATGCAGCCTGGAGTGGGTTGCTTGCAGACTCTAGAAGACTTGTGATCATTTTAAAGGAAACGCCCCCAACTCATTTTATCGGTGTCATTTCCTGCTAAAAAACCACAGGAGGAGAGGAGTGATCTTTTGCCTTCTGGCCCCAATTCAGTGCCATTGGCTCACTTTTGCTGTGAGCGAAAGGGGAGACCCAAGAAGAAGTAAAAAGATCACAATCAAAGAAGGGTGGCCCAGTGAGTGAAAAGAGCACTAAATGAAGAGCCAGGGGACCTGGGCTCCAGTTTGAGCCCTACCACTGGCCCAGGTGTGTGACATTGGGCCACCCACTTCCCCTCTTAGTACTTGATCTTCCCTGTAAGGTAAAGTGAGGGCTTTGATCAAGATACCCTAAAGACCCTTTGATTGAAGGTCCTTTTCATGCTCAATTTTCTCTAGTTTCCATGTCCCCGTTTGCACTACAGTAAAGTGTTTTGCAGGTGTGTGTTGCCTTTCGGGGTAATTTTGTACCCGTTGGAAGATGTATTGTCATCGCTATTGTTGTAATGCCACTGAATGCCTCCCCTGAAAGACATCTGCATCCTAATCCCTGAAATCTGTGAATATGTTACCTTACAGGGCAAAAGGGACTTGGCACATGGGATTCAGTTAAGGGTCTTCAGATGTTGAGAGTGTCTAGAATTTTCCAGGTGGGCCTAGTGTAATCTCCAAGAGGGGGGCAGGAGAGTTAGAGGCAGATGAGGAGATTGACAAAAGAAGCAGAGGGCAGAGACAGAGAGAGATTGGTTTGAAGGTGCTCCAATGCTGGCTTTGAATGCTGGTGGCCTCTAGAAGCTGGAAAAGGCCAGGATGTGGATTCTTCTAGAAGGATCTCTAGAAGGAACACAACACTGTTGACATCTCTCTCTGAGCCCAGGGAGACACGGTGTGACCTCCTGAATTTCAGAGGATACATTTGTTCTGTTCGAAGCCATTCAGATTGGTGGTAGTGTGTTCTAGCAACGACAGGGAGCTAACACAGTGCCTGCCTCAAGGAGCTCCCAATCGATTTGGGAGACAGACAAGAGTGCCGTCAGAGAGGGATACTTCAGGAGGGGGAGGGGCTGCAGGGTGCTGGGCAATGGGGAGAGGGGCTCTGAGTCCTGCCTAGGTGGCTGGCGGGATGTCAGGCCAGGCGTCCTCGGGAAGGTAACAAGGAAGAAGAGGCACCATCGATGGGGTATTACAAGGACTCGCAACGGGGGCAGGATTTTCTCTGCGTCCCTGTACCCAGGGGTTAGGGAAATGAAGAGCTTGAGGACCCCATTTGTCTTGAGGGGTGGGGGTCAGAACAGTAGCGGTCCCACCCTTCCTCATCAGTCTTCATCCTGGTCCAGTATTGGGGGAAGTTATCCCATCTGCTTCCCTGGAGGCAAGCAAAACCCCCAGGGTGGGCATCAATGATAGATCTGTGCGGAATCTACACCCAATGCAACCTACACGAGTGTGCGTGGATCTGATTCACTTCAGATCCAGCGACTGAAACACAGCATATATATCAGCCTAATATTCAACATCCATTAACTTAGGGACACACTGTGGAATTTGAAACAGCTGAAGCTTGAAGTTGATCGTCTCCTTTCTTTCCAGTTTGTGTTAGAGCATACATTACGATGAATGGAAGCAATTACAGGCGGATTCAATGACAGTGCCATCCTTTATTGGAGTAGACCCCCTCTAGCCAATCAGTGCTCTGAGTAACAATAAATTATATTAGACTTCCAGGATTACTTGAGCATGTAGGGGGCTATGGATCAATGGGTATCTGATACTTGAAAAGCGCCAGCATTCGGTTCTTGTTGAATCTGTAATTAACGAACGAAACTAAACTAATCATGGGAGATTGTTCCTTTGACTACCTTGTTGTTGTCAAGCACACGGCGTGCTGAGGAATGACAGTGTGAAGTGCTGCCGTGTGTGGACCCGTGCTCACGTGTGTCAGCCGCTGAATGCATCCATCAGAGCGTTCGAGTGGTGCGCGCCCGCGATAAAACGGTTTATCCTTGCAGGCTGCTGATTCATCTGGCTTTGACAGTGTGTGTTCATCAATGATTGTTTTATATTAAAAAGACAGAGTTTAATGCCTGCTACCGATTGGCTGGCGATTTTCCAAGGAAATCTCAGTAAACTGAGAAGGAGTTCTCAAAGAAAGTGTGAAATATATGTGGAACAGGTAGCGGGGGAAAACCTGCTGGCGGCTTATGCGAATAAAAATTCTTCCCAAGCCATCACAGGCACCTTGGAAAGAAAACAGGCAGAAGAGGCTTCCAAACAGCACAGGGTTTAAATTTAAAGACCCAGCTGTCGGTAGATGAATTGCCACTCTATTATTTATTCTCTTTAGTTTCTGTACCTGAGAGTTGCCTTCATCTGGGAAAAGGGAATTGACATTAAGTGTGGAGTAGCACTTCCGCTATTTTGCTATTTCAGAGATGGGCACGCGCGGGCACCCACATCCTAGCACCGTGTTTGTGATGCCCGCTCGAAATATCAGGGACCAGGGTGTTCAGCAACCACTTAGCATAATTTTGTTTTATTAGTTTACTATGCACCAGTGATACTCAATTGAGTTGTAGCATTAATACGCTCATAATATACAGTGCAGTGCCTCCATATGGCGCATTGGGTCGAAGCGTATTAAACATATTACACAAACAGAGCTTAACACCTCACGTAGTACTGATCAACAATGCACCAATTAGACAATGCTGCAGTCAGGAAAATAAACACTAGCATATGTGCCCAGGGCCTAAATGAAAATGGGATTGAGGGGACATATGAGAAGAGAGAAGGGGTGATGAGGATAAAAACAGGACCACGTGGGTCAAAGAGCATTACAGCAAAGTATTTCCTTGCCCGCAGTCAAGCACTGAATCCAGCATCGCTTCAGCTAAGTGGGTTTTTAAGTAGACCTAGACAATCTCTGTCTTTAGACCGGCACTGCCCAAGAGAAATAGACTGTGAGCCACAGACACAAGCCACATGTTTAAGTTGAAATTTTCCAGGGGTCACATTATAAAACTCAAAAGAAACAAGTGAAATTAATTTTAGTAATGTTTTATTGGACCCAGTGTATGCAGAAGATCATTTCGACATGCAGTTTATGTAAAATTCCTTAATGGCAATTGCTATATTCTCTTTCATGTGACGTCCTTGGAACCCCAGTGTGTATTTCACACTTACCACACATCATTGGCCTAGCCACTTGTCAAGCACTCAGTTTCAATTGGGCCACAGTGGCTACCATACTGGACAGTGCAATTTCAGATTATTTCACTAAAATTTCATCGTCTCCTCCTATACTTTATACTCCTTTGGTTCGGTGGATTTTTAGGAGGCCGTGAAGGTGGGTTTGAATGTGCTACTCCATCCCCTGCTGCTCAAAGTCCTATGTGCCCCTCCAATCTTTCGTTTTCTACAAAGGCATAATTAGGGACTACCAGCTAGTCCATTAATAACGATGCCCCATAGAAAGCTATTCTTGGAAAACCTTAAAATAATGCCTCTTGGCCCAAAGTGATGCCTCTTAGTTCTGACCCTTAGCCACTCTTCTCACGGTTTGGAAGAAGAGAATTACAGAGCACTTTGCAATCAGAACACCGGGTGGTATAGGGGAAAGAAAGAAAACTGCACCTGGCCTCAGCAAACCAGGGTTCCTGTGAGCATTAGGCAGTTAGCTCTTCTGGGCCTCGGCGTCCTCACCTGTGAAATGGGAGGTCAGAGTGCCTGGTTTGCCTGCTTCTCTGAGTGGCTGCAAATCTCATATGAGATTATATTTAGGCAAGGAAAAAGTGCCATCCAAACATCAGGGTCTGTTGCTTTGCAAAAGAGAAGCAAATTTTCAAAATCCGGGCCTGCACCAGATCCGTTCATTTATTTATTTTGCAAAGACACCAATAATACTTGAATTCTCTCACCTTCAAAAAAATGAAACCATTACAGATAAGGCTAAGCCTCCTCAACTAATCCCCCAATCCCCACTCCCCCTTCATCACCCACTGCTAGTTTAAACAAATGTTCTGTCAAGGTGAGAGCATCAGGATTATAGCCCAGCACTAGATACGAGACAAGCAATTGGCACACAGCTACTTTTAGACCAAAGGCTGAGCTGGTGAGCTCAGGTAAGTAAAGGTCCCTCCACTCGCCAACAGAGCACGTCTGTACCAACTAGTGCCGTGACATATAACATGTTCGCCTTGTGTGTGTGCATATGTGTGTGTGCAAAACTCAAGAATGGATTGCACACTGATGGGTACATCCACTGGATCCACAGTAGATGGTTAGGATGAACCTGGCTCTCATTTGAGTCCACCATTCTTCTCGCAAGATCTGGAAAAAAGCTAGTGCTTTCTTATTCCTTTTAATTGACGGGAATGTTGGCCATTAAACCTAGTATGGCATTATTTGGTGCAGAGAATTTCTCCTCTCTTGGGTGAGGACAGAAAAGGGGAAGAGTCATCTGCCACATGACACTGTCGTGGCACCTTACAACGTTATAGTAATAACAATGATTATGGTGATGATGAAAACGGGAGCTGCTATTTGTCCAACAATGAGAAATTATGTTTTCTCTAAAATTTTAAATGTTAAGATACGAAATTTTGCAAGGCATGGTCCATTTTTTTTTTTTTTTTTTTTACCGCTCTTCTGCAAACAAATGCAAAGTGACAGAAGGATTTTAATAACAATCACAGGCATCCCCAGAAGAAGCATGGTTAACCAAATTACCAACACTGATGTCATTTACATGTGTCGTGTTTCAAGAGATGAACGTGTTGTTTTAATTTGCTTTTTAAACATCCACAACAGGGTCTCTAAGCATTTAAATAAAACAGAAACAGTTCATTAGAACAGAAGGAAACTCTCTGAATATATTGGTCACAACTTGCTTGCAAGCATTTCTGACAGCAGCCGTCCGTTGAAGAGAAAATTGCGCAAATTGCCAGTTATTATCATTTTTAATAAATAAGCCTTCTCTCTCCTCCCTCCCTCCCTCTGGCTGTTATGCGATTGTGTTCAACAAGCATATTTTCAGTGGGACCATTTCTATTACAGAGTGATTGAGCTCTGATTTACACATCAATTACCCACCTTCATGGAGATTTTCATGCTCCCCTAGCTGACATCAATGAAGCATAACTGCGTAAACGCTTTATTTCATACCAGTTTTGGATAACTGAGACTGATAACTAATCATATCAAGAGACAATGTGCTATAATGCAGGAAACAATAAAAGCTTCCCTTGGAAATCTCATCTATTCTTTATGAGCTCACCATTCACATGCTTATTTATCTCAGTCGTCCATTTCTTTCTGTAAGGCTCTTTCTCCCACTTGGTGTCACAAGTGAAAATGCAGGTTTTGCCTTTGAAGGCCAGCTTTTGCCAAGGCCAAGTTCTCATTTTGCAGCTTCCTCAAAGAACCGAGCATCGTACTGCTTTCCTGCCAGTGTTGAAGACGGGTTCTGCCAAACCTCCCATGGACAATCGGCAGGACAGAGTGCAGCCATGTCTTCACATCGATCGTTCGCTCTTCTATGTTTGACTTGTGGCATCTTCTGTAGGTGTCACTTGCTTAGTGCCAACTTGAACTAGCTGACGTGCACATGGGAACTCTGCTGTTGCTCAAGGCCCAGCTGGAACGCAGCTGCCTGATTTCACTTCCCATCCCTACCCCATCCTGACAATCACCCCATGGCCCTCTGTTCAGAACCCTCAGTCGTACCATGTGCAACCTGGTATTGAGACTAATTTTTAAAATGTATTTGCCATTCTGAGTACCAAACATGGTGCCTGGCGTGACGTAGGCACCCAGTAAATGTTTGTTGATTAAACAGGCAAACGAATTAATCTATTAATTAATATATTTGCCAACGTTTGTCACTGAAACTTGGGCAGAAAAAATATGTTTGCCTGTCATTTGTTCATTCTGTCAGTCAAAAGATATTAATTGAGAGCTGAACACTGAGCTTGGCACTTTTCCAGATAAATGAGAAGCAGAAATGCATGCTTCCCTCCAGTGATAGTTGCATTTAATACCCACCGTTCTCCCAGACAAAGAAGGAAGGGGGAAGAAGGATGAACCAGAAGAGTTAAAGGAGAGTTGCATTGGGGCAGAAGGGAAAAGAATGGCTAACGTGGAATTTGGAGTGAAAGAAGCAAATTCTTAAAGGCTAGGCCATCTATGCTTGCCATGACAAGGCTGGAAGATTCCATTGTGAACTGGCTCAGAAATGCCGGGTGGGGGCTACCCTGACTGGAGGTGACAAGAAGGCTGGAGTCAGGACAGTTGGCAGAGGACAGAAAAGCTGGCCATGCCTGACTCTTCACTGTGTCCTGAGCTCAAGCTCCCCCACCAGGTGTGTCAGTTTGCCACCAGAGAGGCAGGGGCCAAAAGGTTAAGCCTTTGTGGGGTAGAATTCGCCTGGGTAAAATGAGCACGTACCCGTGGATCAAAGGGTTTGTGAGACATGGAAACAGAGTCGGCGAAAAATTGTCAATTATAAACCCCTCGTTAAAGGCATTAATTTCCTTAGTTGCAAAGTAATTAAGAACACTATTTCTGAGAAAATATTGTTTTAAATTAAGCAGTTATTGAAATTGCCTTGCCTATAGCAAACTGAAAATAAAACACCTTTTAAAAATGCCATTTATGAGAAGCCGGCAGGTTATATTAAGACTTTTCCTTGGCAGAGAATTCCTGATATTTAATGGGCATAGAGAGGAACTACTTTAGGCAGCTTTGTCCTAATTTAAAAGACAGAGTTGTTGTGTGGAGGTTGGCTGCAGAAGCCATAGGAGGGAGCTGAGGACGTGGCACATGGGAGGCTGGGCACTACTCCTGGCAGGATGGACAGCATCATGGGCAGGCAGGCCAAAGTCTGAAGGGGGAGGAGGGGGAGGAGGAGGAGGAGGAATTGGACTCCCGACCTACACCATGGATTCTACCAAATGAGCTGCTTCATGCACCAGAATGCAAAGAAACCCCAAAATCCACTGGAGCCATCGTGGGTACTCAAACCTTATCACCACCGCTTCTCTCATGGGCCAGTGACCCATTTATGAGCATGGAAATCATATTTGCATTTCCTTGAAGTAGACGAAGATTGCGACCTGGCAGCTCTTTAAAGCTCAGCATTCATGCCGTCTCTGATTCACTGAAAGAGAGAATAAGAAGTAAGTTCAAGTTGAGACTAAAGAGTGCATTTGCAAAGACTGCATAAAGAGAGACACTGGGAGAATAAACAAGAAGTTGGAAAACTGGTGACCTGTCAGCGGCAAAGGGGGACAGGGTGGACACTGACAAGAGCGGGACTGAGACATTTGAAATCATTTTGATTTTTAGATAGTTTTAATTTTTGAATCTCTTCACAGTCATCAGCATATAAAGAAGTTAATGTTCTGGATTCACTCACTGCACATTTTCTTGCCTTGTGGTGTCCATTCAGGGCCCCTGTTGGTGTTCAGGAGGTATTTTCCAGAGCTTCTGAGTCATGTAATTGTTCACAGCTCACTCGTTTTGACGGCATTGAATGTGAGGTGCTTGTAATGCGTTGGTTTGTGTTACCATTGGATTAATGAGCCATAAGGAGTGATAACAAAGGCTCATTTTTAATGAATGGGTCAGAACCCAAGTTATTTTTCAAAGATTTTCTATCAAAAGGGAAGCCAGGGAAGCGGATGTGGTTCAAGCGACTGAGCTCCCGCCTACCACATGGGAGGTCCCTGGTTTGGTTCCCAGTGCCTCCTAGAGAAGACAGCGAGCTGGCACAACGGGCAGGTGCAGCAAGCTGACACAACAAGAGACACAAGAAGAAAATATAACGAGAGACACAATAAAGCAGGGATTGGAGGTTCCCGGTGCCTCCTAAAGAAGACGAGCAAGACAGCGAGTTGACGTGACAGGCAGGGGTGGCAAGCTGATGCAACAAGATGACGCAACAAGAGACACAAGAAGAAAAACACGAGAGACAAAGCAGGGAACAGAGGCGGCTCAAGCAATTAGGCACCTCCCTCCCACACCGGCAGTCCGGGATTTGGTTCCCGGTGCCTCCTAAAGAAACTAAGAAGATGAACAGACACAGCAAGTGCAAACAATGAGGGCGTGGGGAGAAATACATAAATAAAAGAAATCTTAAAAAAAAAAAAAAAAAAGGGAAGCTAGACATTTAACCTCAGAAAAGGTTGCAAGAGCTGAAAAGAAGCTCAGGGAAGCTTTGAGGTCTGTTGTGCCAAGGAATCTTTTCTGAGTGGGGTGTGTGTGTGTATGGATGGGGAGGGGCATAATACTTGTCAAGAAGGTAAAAGGGAGAAAAGCCAAGCATCTCACAGCGGTAAAGAGATACCACAGCTATTCTGAGATGCCTAGGAGAGGAGGAATGTGACATGTGCTGGGGAGACAGACACTCCTGTCATGCAGACAGAGCCAGTGGTTCTATTGTACTATGACAAAAGAACTTAGTGTCGCTGGAGAGACTGCTTTTCCAGTACATTTTAGCAAGCTTCTAGAAACTTGTTGCTGTGTGGAGGACTCTGGCAAGGCAGATGGTTATCTGGGTTGCCAGTCATGGTCGTTCTACAGAAAAGTGGCATTTCCATTAGGAAGGATTCCTCTAGAAAATGAGATTTTAGTGCACTCTTAACAGTATTTTTGGTAATCGAGATCCATCTCAGTGCCCACCTATTGTCTGAGCAGAGCTTAAATGTGCTGCTGTGCCCCTCAGTAAGGGATCTCTCCTCCCCAGCATTTTTTCTTTTTGGTCAGGAGGGTGGCTTCTGGATTGCAGCAGCCTCAGCAGCTTTCCTGCTCGCACCACTTGCTCAGTGTGTGACGTGGGGCATGCTTATCTCCCTGCGTCTCATGCTTCTCTGTTTCCTCACCTGTAAGATCTCTCCTTAAAGCTTCGGTAAGGATCAACTAAGCGCATATACCCAGAGTGCCTAGAACAGTGCACGGAGCCAGAGATCAACAGCTAGCAGAGCTAGTAGCTGCGAGCCTCATGGCTGTTGTTATTCTGCAGGACAGGTCTGTATTGGTCACAACTGCTTTTTACCTTCTAGGTCTTTCTGCTGACATATATCCGCAATGTAGATTTCTGCACAATGGAATACCTCAGCTCCTAAACCTAAATCAAGGTTGCCCCATCCTTGATTTAACTTCATGAAATAAAGAGTTCAAGGCTCTTCTCAGATGGAGGTCCATCAGATTTAGGCCCACCCCAAGTCAAGTAGCTCATATGTCAGGGAGCACATCATGTGCAAAGACCAGAAGCCATTTTATACTGGATGCTTGGGACCCACCCTGGGAGATGCTAATGTAAATGGTCTGGGGTATGACCTGGGCATGGGGATTTATGAAATCTTCCTGGGATGATTCCGATGTATGGCCAAAATTGAGAACCACGCTGTAGAAGATGGGTCACATTTAGAAATATTTACAATGAAATAAAAATACCCTAATTTGAAGCTTAGTTCAGTATTTATTTCTGAATAAACTTCACATATTACCCATTTTTCTGCCCCCTATCTCAGGAATCTGTAGAGAAAACCTTTCAGGGGCTATCTAATGAAATATTCTTGGCCCTGCTCTCTTCCTAGATGAATTTAGACCTCAGCAATTGAGAAATTTTGCTCTAGTTTTTGTGTAATAAAGTGAACTTGTGAACAGATATAGGCAGGTCTTTGCAGACGCGCTGGATGAGAAATCAGATGACTGGCCTCCTAGATGCAGCTCGCATAGGCTGTGGGGAGCTGGGACCATTTTGTGAGCTTCCCTTTTCTCACCGTGAAATAGAGGTAATCCCTGTCTTGCTAACTTACCAGGCATTGCTAAGGATCAAAAGAGTTAATGGCAGCAAAATGCTTAGCATGCAGGTAAAGCCTGATGAGGGCACCAGTGATCTCAGGGAGTGATCTTGAACGGCCATGATTGGGTTCTAAATGCCTTTCTCATTCCCGATCACATCTAACCTGCACACCGGCCACGTGAAGAGCGGCGGGAAAAGGTTATTCCCATTTGACAAATGAGGAAATGGGGAGACAGAAAAGTAAAGTGATTTGTGAATAATCCAGGCAACTAGTATGCAAAAGAGTTAAGGCCCCATCCCAGCTCTTCCGAATCGGGATCTGTTATTTCTGGTCACACTGTGAAATTATCTAGATCCTCCTGCCTGGCCACATCAGAACCCGTTTCTTTGATTGGTATCAGGTTCGGTTTTCAGGAGCTTTTTACCACTGCTGGGTGTATCAGATAATCTTTACGGCTTGAGTATGTGTCTTCTGTTAGAGGTGGTCCAACAATATTTTGGGTATTTGGTAGTCTAGTCAAAATAATTGTGCCCTAAGCCTGAATCAGATTTTTTTAAAGTACTTAACCTCTTCCTCACGATCTGCATATGACATTGCTCATTTACATTTAGGAAGGTTCATTTCGTTTCGATGTAGGATGCTGTAAGTGACTTATGAGCCTTGGAACTTTCCCTTAATGAATAGAAAGTCTAAGAGGAGACATAGAAAACCCCAATTAAATCATTATCATCTCACAGGATTGAACCTCACTGAATGAGCATGTGGTAAGAGAGGACCAGGAATAGCCATGGAATGGAATATTATTCAGCCAAAAAATGGAAGGAAGTTCTGACACATGCTGCAACATGGATAAACCCAGAAAACAGTATGCTAAGTGAAAGAAGCCAGGCACAAAAGGTCATATGGTGTACAATTCCACGTACATGTAAAGTCCAGAAAAGGCAAATCCATGGAGGCAGAACCTAGATTAGTGATGGCCAGGATCTGGGGGGAGTGGGAAATGGAGAGCGACTGCTAATGGGTACAGGGTTTCTTTCTGAAGTGTGGAAAATGTTCTGGAATTAGATATGTGAATATATGAGAACTGCTGAATCGTACACTTTAAAAGGGTGACTTTTAAGATATTTGAATATATCTCAGTAAAGCTGTGATGATGAAAAAAAAAGAGGGAAGACCAGAAGAGAAAGGGAGTTGGGACAGAAACGGGGTGCGGGCAGTTCTTGGGGTGTCCGACTGACACCACAGGGGATGATTTGACGTGATTTCTGGAGGAGCTGAATCTGTGGTTCCATCTTCAGAAAGGGGGAAATGAGATATCCCCACAGTGCCACCAGGGGAACACTCAGCCCTGTTTCCCAACAGGGCTGCTAGGAGAATTGGTATAGACATTTTTTTCAAAAGCACCGATTTAAGGAAACTGTAAGAATAAGCACTGGCCCATTTCCCGAAGGCCTAAAGAAGCTGGAATGGCCAGGTGAACTGCTGACAGATGTCTTTAGTAAATGTCTTGTGTATTTCGATTACTCTGATGACTTTTTAATGATTTTGGTAATTTCGATAATTTGATATCAATATTTTTAAATTTGGGGTTATTTTTTCATGAGGCAGCATCTGTGGGGAGAGAGTCCATTGGCTGCCGAGAGTGGTTATATGCAGAGTTTTCATTGAGTCTCAGTATGACTTAGTTGGTTCCATCGATTATGGAAAATACTTTTTGAGATTGGGATTGGCTCTTACTTCATGTTTCCCACATCTAGAGCCAGGAAGCTCTGTTTGCTTCCTTGATGATGGTCTGCTTTTAGCTTATCTTTAATTTGGAATTTAGCACTTTGTATTTAGGTGCTCATGGATATTGGCAGACAAAATAAGTATATAACTTGGAGTTGATTTGGTAGGTTTAAATAGAGATTTTCTTCTCCTTTTTTTTTAACTGACAAAAACCATATAGAGACTAGCTAAGCATCAAATTCAAAATAAGACTCAATATTGAAATAAAATAGGATGTGGAACTCTGGAACATGTAGCGAGTATAAATACCTATAAACTGTGTGGAAGGCAGAAATTCATCAGGAGAACCACAAGGAGAGAGTTATAGTTTATGTTTGTCCCTTGGGTGAATTAAATATTTATTTTTTATGCTTTTACACAGATATTAGACAAAATAGAGGTGTTTTAGTGCCGGTTGTACTAGTAAACAAGGTAGACTGAATTATTTACCTTCGTGTACATCGTTAATATATAAAGTGTGTATTGTATGAGTTGGCAGCATTTTTAAACATACCTGTCATTTAAAAATATCAGTGTTTTTTTTCAATGTTTCCCTGAGTAGCTTTTTAAAATATCCGCCATCAAGTAGAGTAAACAATGACTATTAAACTTCATGAAATATACACACTAAATGGACTTAAACTGATTTTTCCTCCCCCTCTCCCAACCTCTCCCCACAGATGCAGTTAATTTTTACAACCCCTTTAGGGTCTGTACATTTTGGCATTAGGAAACTAATGGGTTTTCTATACTCGAATCCAAATTAAATTCTTTAAGTTTTTCCCTACTGGTAATTGCTAATAAATCACAATCTTAAGGAAAGTTGACCACAGTGTGCAAGTGTGACTTCATTCTTGGAAATATGGGAGGCAGAAGGGATAAAACTTGGGGTATTAGGAAGAGAGTGAGTTTGAAAACGGGAAAACCTAGTTTCCACCCTCCTCATCTGCCCCAAACGTGCGGTGGGACTCCTCACCTTTCTGAGCTCAATCTCCTCACGTGTAAAATGAGGGAGCCAGAACTAGATGTCTGCTAAAGTCTCTTCCTGTTCTCACAAGTGTTTGTTCTAGAAGACTCGGCCTGCCCTTGTCAGCCCGTGAGCGCTACTACTATGAGCTAATTGAACTTTCTCCATCTCAGTGAATCTACATGTTCCCTGAGTTTTATCATCCCACGATGTAGCTTCTAATAATGAGATTTGGGGTTCCCTGGGAACAGTGATAGGAGAATATATGAGAGAAGGAGGAGATAAGTAGAAGAACTTACTTGAACTTGAAGCCGGAAGGCTGAGTATAATTTAAAGAGACACAGGTTCGAGTCTTCTATTGCCACGACCTTGGCTTGGGGCATCTCCCCTCATTTGTGTGGGAAACATCTGAGCTTGCTAAGAGTGGAGAGACCTTGAGTTAAGCTTTTTGCCTCAACTTACCAATATGCGGGTGGGTTTTCCTGCTGATGGGACCAGTTCATCCAGTCCTTATGAGTCTGGATAAACTTGAACTGTTCTGACCAATAACATGATGATTCAGTCCCATTTCTGCCTTGAACGTTCCTTTGTGGTACCATAGTCCTTTTTTCTTTGGAAAACAAGCCTGGGAGTGTAAAGACACATCACATCCACAGGGACAGACATATGCTTCCTTGCTGTCTCTGCAGGGCTCACGGGTTCAAAGACAACCCGCCTGAATCATAAGAACTTTAATTGAGTAGATAAAGAGGTCCTCATAATTATAAACTGCAGTAGGTATAACAAGAGGCTAAATACATAGCTGTGGTTTTAATTAGCTGGTGCTTCAAATTAGTAATTTGGGTTTCAGTCAGAAGTCAGTGACGTTATACACTGTGGAAGCTTCATCACCATGTAGCTGGTTTCTCCTCATGCCTTACCGTGTGAAGCTTTCAATACCATACCATGCTGAGCACAAAAGGACAAACTTGGAGATATTCAGTTGCTTTCCAAGAGCAGTGGAACTCTACGCAGATGAAATGCATTCTCGCCAGAGCTATGAGAATTAACTGTTCTTTGTTACAAGTGTTGAAAAAACGCAGCAGGCAGTTTTGCTTGCAATGGCTAACACCCGTGTGCACGCTCAATCTGCCATGCAGATTTTCACCTGGAATTTGTTAGCTAATGAACTGATGCAAAATGCAACCAAGAACCTCCTGACAAATCCACCCGGGGCCTACGCCGAAAGGGCCCTTACTGCTGGCCCCTTGAAGGTGTGTCAGGCCGGTTGAAGCCCGTTTCCTTTTCTTCTTCTTTCTTCCCTTCGGGGTTTGAATTATATCTTTCCCTCGGAGGAAAAGTGCTTCAGTTCTCTTCATGGGAGAATGAAATGCGGCCTATGGGCCGTCACCTGGAGGTGTCAGGTATGTGGAATGCACAGCTAGCTAGGAAACAGACATCTTGTCCACCTTACCTGGAAACAGGAGGATTTGGTTCTTGTTTGTAGAGAACCTTCTGCCATGGAAGGCATGGAAAGTACACGTCCTCCTCCTCCTTTGCATCAGACCCTCGACCCCCCTGCCATGATATACTGCTTTACCTTGTTCCCCGCCCCCCCATCCCACCCCCCATCTTTCTTCAGTTTTGCACACGGAAGTGGGCGTGGCGTAGACCCAGGCCCTCTGTGGTGCTGAGGCCCAATCTCATGCTCTCCACTGAGAGATGGAAGCTGTTCCCATGCCTGGTGGGTTCCACATCAGCCCCAGTATGGAGGCATCGTGGTGCGGGGCAACTGTTTGGGGTTCTGATCGTCCCCTTTTGTGAATGGAATGAGAAGGGGTGCTGGACAAGGTTGTAGCACTGGGTGGCCTCTGAGACTCCAAATGATAGGCCTCCTTCTGAGATCCGGGATTTGGCCAATTTCCTGGCCGTGTGGGACCCAGAGGGGGCGCCTGGGCTCTGCGTAGGCCTCTGTGGGTTGGTTTTCTTTGTTTTTGCCCAGGTAGCGGTCGCAGTGGCCGAGCAGATGGGCGGGTGGCCCAGTGAGCTCCTCCATATCCGGCCTTGTTTGTGTTATGAAAGTGTAATGTGCATGTAAGCATGCGATAAATGCTGCCACTGTTTTAAAAACGGCGAGATGAAGTGCTGTTTATGTGGAAGTGAAGGCTAGCAAAGTCGCTTGGGCATTTGACAGTTCAAGGATTCCCGTGTAGAGAGGTGGATGATTGCGTGGAGTGGCATCATCCACTCCGTGTATCTCAACACCTAGTTAAGCTGCACGGGCATTTCATGCTCTGGGCTCTTGCTTTGTGAATTAAAGTTGTGATACTCCTGAGCGAACTAGGCTTCCAGAGATAAACGTTACGATTCGAGGTGTAGTCAGAAACCGTCGACTGTACTTTTATATCAGTATGTATCTTTAGTAATTCCGTTAGCTCCTATGTCATTTGCATGCCAATTATCTAATTAAGTCTTAACCTGGTAGTATTAATATGGGGAAGGAAATCCGCGTTTCCTACAGCACCTGCTAGGCATTTGACATACATTTAGATAATTCACATTTTCCCTGCATATATGTTCTCGCTTTGGGTGTGATTAATATCAAAAACAGGGGGTGGGGGGAGGAAACTGACAACAAACAAAATAAAATACAGTACCCTAAGACTTGTAGGTTGTGATTTCATTTGCACAGTCTTAAATGATGCAGAAAATAATTGTTTCCTTAGTAAGGAAGCGTTGAATTCTGCAAAATCCAAGGGCCCAGAATCTCTCTCGAGAGATGTCTGGACGCTCTTCTGCTGATCCTCAACAGGAAATCCTGCAGGGTGATGTAGGTCCCAGAGTTCTGTAACCTTTTAGAACATACGCGTGTTAAGGTCAGTCGACACCTTTCACTATTAATAGTTTGGTGTTCAAGACAGAACCCTTTCTTTGTGAAGCATTTCCTCTAAAGGCAGGTTGGATTGCAACTAGAAGACCAAAACAATAACAACAAGGAAAGTGAGAAGGGGTGTGGGTGATTAAGTGGTTTTTTGGGGGGCGGGTAGGGGCATGAAATCCCCTCAAAATAAGCCCTTAAATTCTCCTGCGATTTCAGTTCAAGCAGCCTAATTCTGGGTCTGAGCTCAGGATGGAATTCTGGTTCTTCTCCCACTTCGTACTCGGACAATTCCCTGCCCTTAGGGCTTTGTGACATCTGTGAATTCTGAGCCCCAAGCAGTGGCAAAGCCGTGTAACTTTCATTCTGTACATTTCTGTGCAGTGGTCTGACTTTTGGCGACTATGTAATCGCCTGTAACTTTAAGCAAGGACAAGGGGAGAGGATTCTGCCACCCTTCCGTGTTCGCTAGTACAGTTTCTGACCAGCAAGTCTCCGTTTTCTCCCTTAGGAACTTAAATCCAGTGGGAGAAAAGAAAAGGCTTCTTGGCTCTCCATGCAGTTTTCACCTGGGTAGCGTGGCCTCCATGCTTTTTTTCTAACTGATAATGAGAGCGATCTAAATGACTTAGATGGCTAATTAACCTCCTTCTTCTTTTGTTTTCTCCTTTTTATGTCAGTCACTATGAACAAGACCGCAGTGCCCTTAAAAAAAGGGAATGGGAGCGGCGGAATCAAGAAGTCCAGCAAGAAGAGGATCTCTTTTCTTCAGGCTTTGATCTTTTTGGAGAGCCCTACAAGGTAACTGAATATATCTGTCATTTATCTTTCTGGAAAATGCTGATGACATTTTTGAACTCTCTTATCCACATTTAATCCATCTTTGAAATACCTAGGTCATTTCTTTGGGAGAATATGGTTCACAAAGGAAATATACACATACCCTGTATTAGGGGCAGTTGCAAGTTTCTGGAGAAGTCTTCAGACAATCTCCGAGTTCTCAGGGGTTCACAGATTTGAAAGAGACTTGTGAGACGTCCTGTATCCCAGGAGCTCTTTAGTGTCCACTGCTTGCCACAAAAGGCATCCCCTGTAGACTTCATCAGAATGTCAGTGGATGCTCTGTTTCTCTTCCCAGTCGCTGCCATCCGTTGCAAGGCTGCTGTTCTCCTTCCCCATTTTAGGTGCTCAAAGCTGTTCAGTGGTTTGAGCGCTCTCTGAAAAATCCCTGCTCTAGGAGAAAAGAAAAAGCCAATCCTTTTTCATGGTGGCTAATAACCATCAGTTGGACGGTGACCTCAACCAGACGGGGTGGCATGGCTGCGTTGATTGTCCAGTGGAATACTGGCTAGTGTGTAATTCCAGTAATGATCCTACTGGTACATCTACAGGCATCGGCTTAACTTTTACTTTCCTGTTGTGCAATGACTGCCTCGGAACTTTTCCATTTGTGGTGGGGGTGAAGGGGACTGACTGGGAAGAGGTGTCACAAGAAGAATCTCACTGAATTGCTGGCAGCTGGCTGGTTTTTATTGAAGTGAAGCAGCACTGTAATTTTCTGTAATGAAACAAAACATGATTTAAGAAATAAACTGATAGAGGAAATATTCCTGATAATGACTTCTGGATAAAAGAAGGCTCTTAATGAGGACAGTAGAGGCCCCAGTACAACTTTGGAGAAGAGCTGTATGCTGTTTGGATTGGCCGCTGGCAAGACCCGATTCGTACAGCCTTGTTCAGAACAAGGAAGCAGCTCTTGATTGAGGCTCTTGGGTTTGGTAAGTCTGACAAAGAGTTTGCACTTAGTTTCACAACTCAACTAGTAGTCTTTGATCACTCGGCAGAGTAGAAACCTTAAAAACTCTTTTTTTTTTCAGTCCCAGCTCATGGAATTTACATATTGCTTTCGAATGTGTGTATTTAACTATGTAATTAGTTTAACAGGCCTTTCCTGAAGGCTCACCATGTGCTAGTCCCTGCCTTAGCCCCTTGTGTGCAAAAGGGAATAAGGTATAATCCCTGCCTTCTAGGAATCTGTGTTTCAGTGCCATGAGTGCGTGGCAGCTGCTAGAGAGATAAGTAGTGGACAGATCAGAGAAGATGTTGTACCTCATGCCAAGGAGTTTGGACAGGATTCTGTACACGAAGAGAAGTCATTATTAGTTTGTTAGGTCAGGGCATGGTCAGGAGCAGAGGAGCATTTTAGAAGGATGGTATGTGGAGAGTGGAAGTTGAAATAATGGGACTGGGCATCCAATTGGACATGGGGAAGGTGGGCTAGGAATGTCTCTCGAATCTGGGACTTGTGAAGATGGTGGTATCAAGAACAGGTTGTTTAGGAGGAGAACAGGATCGGTGTGTATAGAGAGAAATGAGGTCATTTGATATCAGCATGTTGGGTTTGAGATGCCAGTGGGATATCAAGGGAGAGCTTTCCAGTAGGTATTGGATATATGGGTCAGGAGCTCAGGAGGGGGATCAAGGGAGAGATGTAGGTATGATCACAGTATAGGTGGCCCTGGAAGCTGTGAGAATGAATCAGACCACTGAGTCCGATAGCTGAGTAAGAAGAGGGACAAGGAGGGAAGCCTTTGGAGTAGCAGCATTTAAGAAGGAAAAGAGGAGGCCAGGGAATGAAACTAAAAAGGAGTGACCTGAGAGGTAGGGAGAGAACTAGGAGAGAATCATTTTGCTTATGGAGGAGGGATTTGCTAGTTGCGTGTATGTCAGAGAGGTTGGGAAAGGAAAGGACTGTAAAGTGGCTGTTGGACTTGGCAGTCAGGGATAACTGGTGACTTTAGAGAGAATCATTTTATTTGTTGCTGGCTAAGGTGGTGGTGGGAAACCAGACTGCCCCAGGTTGGTGAGAAAATGGGAAGTGGTAAAGTAGGATAAGGGAGGCAGAGAATATAGACTTGATTTTGCAGAGAGTTTTTTTGAATGGAGGGAAGAAGGAAGGAAGATAAGTTAGAAAGTAAAGGGAGAAATTGCATCAAGCAAGGCTTTTCTTTTTTAGGTGAGAGAAATTGAATATGTTTAAAGGTTGATGGGAAAGAGCCAATGTCAGTGAGAAAGGAGAGGGTAAAGTTACATGAGAGATGATAATAAGTGGAGCAAGGTCCCAGAGGAGATGAGAAAATGCAAACTCTAGGGCAGGTGAACAAGGGAGGGAGATGAGAATATACCATTAGGATGTGAACATAGTAAGAGAATGGAAGGAACATTGGGGGTACGATGAGAAGTTGCAGCAATTCTTTTTTTCCAGAAAATGGGAAGAGAAGTCAAAGGATATTAGTGAAAGGGCTAGGAGCCTTGTCCTTTTTGGAGAGGAAGGAGGAACAACCAGATTTGTTTTCCATTTTGTCTTTGGATGGGTTAGACTAATGAGCTTCAGTCAAAGAGATGAATTCAAGTTCTACCCCATCCTCAACACTATTATGAAGTGGGGATCCCTGGTTTATTCCCCCTTCATAATTGTAATTCATGATGAATTAACGGTTTGTACCTTTAAGACAAACGTCTTCTCTTGTTAATAAGGCCTCCCATATAGAAGCATAGCTAGTTTTAGATGGCAGCAGCCTCGTTTTGAGTAGGCAGCTGGAAAACCATATCATCAGCATTGTCAGAGGTTTCAAAAAGCTGTCTGTCTTGATACTACAGGGGTACAGCAGGTAGAGTCACAGGTGGGAACATGTAGTCTAGTGCAGGGGCAGGCCTGTTGTGTGATTAGCAGCTTATCATAAGCCTTCACGCTTCTTGATGGGAGAGGGCCTTTCTTCTTGAGCCAAGACTATGAAGGAAAAGGGAGAGTGCTAAAAGTGACCTAGTAATTTTTTTCCTATCACTCTTGCTTGGATGATGGGTTGTCATCTTGTGCTGTGTCCACCTTTGGGGCACCCTGGGGGATCACTGGGGAGTATGCCTTGAACCTCTCCTATATGACTGGTATGGGCACTCTTGGAGTACCTGGACATTCCAGCGGCCATGGAAATTCTAATGCTGGCTCATGGTCCACTGATATTGGGTACAGGTTACATGTTTCCCAAAGGTTAGACTGGGGATACTGTATTAGTCAGCCAAAGGGGTGCTGATGCGAAATACCAGAATGGTTTGGTCTTTATAAAGGGTATTTATTTGGGGTAGAAGACCACAGATACCAGGCCATAAAGCGTAAGTTTCTTCTCTCACCACAGTCCATTGCCGTGTGTTGGAGCAAGACAGCTGCTGGCATTTGTCAGGGTTCAGGCTTCTTGGGTTCCTCTCTTCCCGGGGCTGCATTTCTCTCCGGGCTTAGCTCTTCTGGTTCCTCCACAAGGTCAGCTGTAGACTATCAGGCGAACAGCTCACTTCTCTTCTCCTGGGGCCTTCTCTCCAACATCAAAACTCCAACATCAAACCTGCTTCTCAAAAACTGCTCCCTCTGTCCTTTGCCTTGCCTTTTATATTCGATTCCCCCACCCACCAAGGGGTGGGGCTCAACGCCCTACTGACGTGGCCCAGTCAACGCCCTAATCATAACTTAATCATGCCCAGATTCACAGATCAGTTTACAAGCATGATCCAATTACATTTTTGGAATTCATAATTACATGAAATTGCCAAACGGCTACAGATGCTTAGCAAATGAAAAACCAGACTTCCTGGTGGTGGAGCAAGACATGTAGGAAACGTCTTGCCAGCCAAAAGTCAAAAACATGGATCCCATGTCCAATAGTGTCCGTAGTTTATCAATTCGTCAGGAGCACCAGTCCTTAGGAGCCCAATCCCACGGCCCTTCCCTGGTAGAAAGAAGGAATGGGGCTCTCTAGTCTTCCTCACTGATTTTCTTTTCCTTCTTTGCTTCTCCTCTACTGCTCTTGGAATGGAAAGAATGTTGACCACCCCAGATTTTGTTGGTGGTAGGGAAGCTTTCTGCAGGGCTGCTCTTGTGTAACTTCTCAAGTTCCAGTCTGAGTTTGTGCTATACTATTAAGAAAGATGGTCTTTGAAAGTGCTTAGACAATATGAAGCCGTTCGACATGTCCAGGGCAGTGTGGAAAGATTGGGTGGAGTAAGGAATGGGCTAAGTGCCAGCTGTGTGCCCGGGACTGTGCTGGGGCTTTATATATGTGCCCTACAGTCCCTGCGACAACTCTGTGGAGTAAGCATTTTGCCTGGGCTTCCCGTGAGGAATTGGAGTCCCAGAGAAAGGAGGTGGCTTGCCTGCAGCGTCCCATCCTAGGAAGTGGTGACTGTAAACCTTGAACCCAGTCCTGTGGGATTCTGTGGCTACAACAGGATGCTGTTGGTTTTCTGACCTGGCAAACTTACTTGCTGTGTGACTTGGGGGAAAAAAAACTTCATTTCTCTGACCCATAGTTTCCTCCTCTCTGAACTGAAGAATAATACCTAATAACAATACACATTTTATAACTCTTCGTGGCTCAACAAGAATGAGGAAACTGAGGCAAAGAGAAGTTAAGGGGCTTACTTGTGACTGATTTGGTTGTTGTAAGGCTCACATGAAACAAACTGGGAGGCCTTGCTTTGAGATCTGTAAAATGCTATGCAAATTCAAGGTATTAGCATTATTATAATTAGAGTAAAGAGAGAAATAGTAATTTACAGCCTAGAGAGATTAACTGTGAAAATAGTAGAATTAGGGAAAAAAAGTAAAGCAACCCTTGGATAACCAATCATATACTTTAGCCACAATGAAATAAAAGATAAAAATGAACTTCAAAACTTAAAGTATTTTGCTCCTTTTATTAAAAAAAAAAAAAAACACAATGGTACGATACCTTCCTTGCAGATGACTCTTGCATTGGAATTATCCTACTGGTTTTTAAGTAGTGTTAGAAGCAAACGGAGGGAAGTTTGTATTTCCTAAAGTAATGAGAGGCAAGACGCTTAAATGACGGAGTGCTGTTAGTCATGAGCCACAAAGCTGACATGTAATTTATGCCTGCAAATACTTGGAAGATGCATTTCCGTGATGATGGAGAAATTGCGATTACTTAGAAAATAAGGACTGCAGAGGTTGCCTTTTAAGGAATCAACTAATTATCTAGAATGAGAAGTAAAGACTTGGCCAGTTTGAAGGAAGCCTGTAATTAATTGAAATGACTAAATTTCATTTTGCCATGTTTATAATGTTCAATCAAAACTGCCAAGAATACCTGGCTCCTTATTAGGATTACAAAGACTCGGGAGGGCGAAAGAGAACATTTTGTGTGAGTCAGAAGTTGCTATGGTGCATAATGAGAGCATATTGTGTAGGTGTATATAAATATATTTCAGGCCCCACTGGGTTTTCTATCCAGTGGATCTCATAGCTACGTCTTGAGAAATCTAAAAATTGGTTGGCAGTTACCCACCTCCTCTGGCAACATGGGTGCAGCTATTAATTATTTGGAGGTTGTTGAATGGTGGACTTCTTGACGCTGTGTAGTCTGTGTCCCTGGGCCTAATCCTGCCTCCTGAGCGTTTTGAATTTACCAGTATGCATTTTAAGAATGACCATGGTAATTCCTCCTTGTAGCCAAGGCACGTCTGTTATGCAAAGCGTATGGATCTTCCTTCAATCAGCAACTCAAAAAGTGTCACCAGTGACCTCAACCTTGAACTGTCTGCTCTGCAGTTGCTGTCACAAGTCTCTCAAGACAATTGCTCTATGAGGAAGCTAGTCTAAGGGGGATGGCATCCCTCCATGCCTCCAGGTTATCTTGGCTCCATCCCTGTGTCGCTAGTGCACGAGAAAGCTGCACAGTAAGCTGGGTCACTTTAGTCTAGTCCCCGAGCTCCACACGCAGACCTGCCTTCACTGAGTTAGACTTGAACGTAATGCTCTCACTTCATCATAATCAAAAGCCACGTGAAGAACATCTTTGCGTCTTCTGTAAAATTGGTGCTGAAAAAATTGTTCATTTTAATTACTCGAAAGGCCTTATAAACGAACCGAGAGGAATTCCTGGTCAAAATTTAGTACCAAGCAACTGTTCATCTTATTTAATGAATTAAGATCTGCTTGCTTCCATCAGACAGAATTCTACAACCTATGAGCTTTTCCTTTCTCCCTTAGCCATCAGGAAGTTCAATTTAATTTTCAATCATACTAACAGGCTTATCTTATCTTTTGCTTTACTATTTATGTACGTTTTTCTCTAAGCCATGGCAAATCCTTTTTTGTTTTTTTTTATAAAGTCAGAGTCTGAATTATAATTTGGCTCTGTTCAATTCAGCAACCATTTATTGAGTACCTAACATACATCAGACATGGTGCTAAGTCTTGAGCAGTATAAAGATGCTCTTTAAGAGCTCCCAGTTTTATGCAGGAAGAAAATATCCTGACTGTAGTATAAGCTATATATAGTAGGTGATTGAGTTTCTAGAGTTCTTCAGAGAACTTTCATTTGTACACTTAATTTTATTCGTGTGGACACAGTTTTAGACATTGACCAGTGTAGAAACTTTCCTAATTTCAGGTCTATTTTAAAACCTAGAGGTGGGAAAAAAATCTAAGCCTGCATCAAAACCCCAGATAATTATTACACTAAATGTAAATGAAGAAACATTAAAACCTAACCCAGGTTCTCTCCAGTGAGAACGAGATGAACATGCCCCTTTTATATACTTCTGAAACAGGAACAGGGCTGTGACTAGCTGGTTTTCAAGCAAATGGGCCTTGAGGTTCTTGGGCCCTGATGATGTTGGCTTGGAGAGACAGAAAGACTTCTCAGTGTTGAGGCATTGTGGTCGTCCTTGTGCTACCTTGGGACGAAGCTCTGATTCTGTAGGATTCGGTGATAGTGAAACCCAGATAGCAAAAGAAAGATGTTCAGAACGGGAAAAGCAAAATTGCGTTGTTTCCCCTTGTGAAGTCAGATCCTTGAAGATAGTTAGGTATCAGGATTTGTTAGGCAGACATCTGACCAAAGGGGTAAACTGTTGGTGGGGCCAGAACAATCCTGCGAGTATTTAGAGTTTACATAGAATTCCTGGTGAGCCCTCAGCACAATGAAATCTTCTTATTTTAAATGTAGGCATTGAATAGAGAGACACTTTGGCTGCTACCCACATGGTTCTTTGGGCAACTCAGTTGAAGGAGAGTTTATTCTTGTCTTAGCTAAAATGTAATGTCTCCCATTAAAAGTGACAAACCTCAGGACTTGCAGGGAATACATGGGATTTCTACCTATTTAAATCTTTAAAATACGTCTTTCAATTGTACTTCTGAAAATGGAGCCATTATTCAGCCGAGGAGTATGTGGAATGCTGATTGTTTAATCATTACTTCAACACCAAGGTCGATGTTCTTGAAAATTAGCAACCCCAAATTGATAAACATTTCTTTGATTTCCAAAATTCCCCATCCCTCACAGAGTCCCCTTAGCTTATATTTCACAATTTTCCCTTCAACTTTGGCATTCATGTTTTTCTCATCACTGCCCTCAGTTCTTTAGAAGTGTCTTGCATTATCCAGCTTATGGTATGAGTGTAATAATACTTTATATAGCATATGGAAATCCTGCTCATAACAAGGCCAAGGTTTCCAGTCTGATGCTCTTATTGTTCCTTTCGCTAACCCTTGCTGGCTCCTCATCTTCTCCCAGTCTCTTAAAAGTTGATGTTCCCCAGGTTGTCTCCCAAGCACAATCTTCTCCTTCTACATTTTCTCTCCCTGGGTGATTTCATCCATTTCCAGCACTTCCTTCACCCTCCATCCATCCTCACATGCTCCCCTCCCATCTTCACATCCAGAGAACAGCACAGAGCCATACGACCTAGGATTAGGCCAGGAGACCAGACTTGGATACGTACACCCTCTGAGTACACCAGGAGAATGGGCTTTGTTAAGGGCATTCAAGAATGCTTAAAATGTTCTGTATCTGTTCTCCTTGGAGAGTGTGCAAGTGGGGAGCTGGTCACCCCTCACCCTGTGCATGGGGAGTGTGCCTACAGCTCCTTAGGACCTGAAGGCCACATACCCTGGGTGACTGTCTCGTCCAGTAGCCCCACTGCCACATGGCTCCTTGGGTGCTGGTAGCCTTCTCTCATTGCAACCCTCTTGGGCCAGGATGATGCAGCCTAGGCACAAGGAATTCCCTTGCCCTTCTGAATTCAGGACCTGGTTTTGATACTATCTTTGACATGTAAGGATAATATCTGAGTTTCAAAGATGAAAAAATGAGCTTCCATCAAAGTCATTTCCAAGTATACAGCTACCTACCCTTTTTCAGTTATGAAAGCTCTGCTTTCTGTATTACAAAACCCATGCAGGAGTTTGAAGTTTTAAAAAACCATCACAGCCATTTTATTAGGATTGAGATAGCCTATGGGAAATGGGGAGGCTGGTATGTTGATTGTCCGCAGGATGATTTGGTTGGCTCTGTATCTCCTACACATTAGATCAGCATCTCTTTGAAAATATGACTTGGTCTTTATTAGGCACCACTTTAAATTCTTGAATAAATTTTTCTAAATCACTGAAAAGAAGACACAAGAGAGCTTATACACCCAAAGTGGGAAAATAAACACTGTTGACGAACAACTGCACCATTTCAAAGTAAATGAGTACGAAACATCAATATGTAAACATAGTTGCCCCCAAACTCTGTACGTATACACCGGTAATGTGTACTGCTCGTAGATGAAAAGGAATTGGATGTGCTTTAGTCATAGGTGAGCTCACTCAGGCGGTGTTTAATCCCAGGCCTTTTCTAAACGCAATGTAGTCTTGATAGCCCGATTTAACGGACTTCCTTATCCAATCAGCTAAGTCATTTGCATGGTATAATGTAGTTCACAGGGCTGATGTGTCAAGAACATATATAAGTTAAACATTCCATTATTATTCCAATGATCAGTAGGTGGAAGTTGTTAATCACAATGTAGAATGTAACAATTCAACACATGTGACATAAAATAAGTTACTGTGCTAATAAAATTCATAAACAATGTAATTTAAAATTTTCTCCCAGTGAGCATGATGACGGACAGGCTAGAGAGCATACAAACATAAATCACTCCAGTTCATTCCAAGAAGTTCTTTGAAGAGCGTTATTGATTATTTTTTCCTTACTTAGCACAAGGAAAGTGTGAAATTATATGGCAACAAGACAATTTTTTTTAAAACCCTATATGCTAATCTACTTAGGGCTTCTGTTTGAAACATTAACATTAGGAAACACAAACCAATTCATTCTCTCTCCTCCCACCCCCATCTTTTTGTTATTTTAGACAAACAAAGGTGATGCCCTTGCCAACCGAGTCCAGAACACGCTGGGAAACTATGATGATATGAAGGATTTGCTAACTAACCATTCTAATCAGAATCATCTAGTGGGAATCCCAAAGAATTCCGTACCCCAGACTTCCATCAACAAAAGCGAACCCAGCTTTTTTCCAGAACAAAAGAACCGAACGATCCCACCTCACCAGGATAATACCCACCCCCCGACGCCAATGCTTCCGCCTTCTGTTGTGATACTGAATTCAACTCTGATACACAGCAACAGAAAAGCTAAGCCCGACTGGCCACGAGATGGTCTTAACCCTAGCACCGTACCAGCAAGCCAGGCCAATAGCCAGCCAAGCAAGATGCAGACTTCCACCCAGGACCAGCCCCAAGCCAGACTGGAAGACTTCTTTGTCTACCCAGCGGAACAGCCTCAAATGGGAGGCGTTGAAGAGTCAGCTCCATCTGCAAAGGAAGAGAGTAACCTCAAATCCGGCGGAGAGGATACCTTCAAAGAAATCTTTCAATCCAACTCACCAGGAGAATCTGAATTTACAGTGCAAGCGCCTGGGTCTCCCCTTGTTGCCTCATCTTTATTAGCTCCCAGCAGTGGCCTTTCAGTTCAGAACTTCCCACCTGGGCTTTACTGCAAAACAAGCATGGGGCAGCAAAAGCCAACTGCATATGTAAGGCCCATGGACGGCCAGGACCAGGCACCGGACATCTCTCCGACACTGAAGCCTTCGATCGAATTCGAGAACAGCTTTGGAAATCTGTCATTTGGATCCCTCTTGGATGGAAAGCCCAGTGTGGCCAGTTCAAAGACTAAACTGCCAAAGTTCACGATCCTTCAAACAAGTGAAGTAAGTAATGTTTAAAGTTTTGCTTTGTTTCACATTTCTTAGTTCACTGCTCTAACCTCTATATCAAGTATTCACAAGCCACTCTTATTTACCTTATTGAGCCACATTGGAGATGCCTCAAGGTCAAAGTCTGATTCTTGATCATCTGTCACTTGTGACATGGCTGACACTCTACAAATACAGTTAAATCTCAATGATTTGGAATGACAAAAGACAAGGTCAGTCTGAGTGAATGAGAAGTTGGAGTTATAAAGTAGTTTTAGGCAATGCATCTGGAATAATAGTACATATACCACATTAGTAACATTTTAGATTTTGGTTTGTCCCAAGTAGCATGGGGTTCACGAAAAGAATGTCAGCCACCATAGGCAATAGCATATCATAAATGTAAAGCACAGACGTTCCTTAAAGCAGAGGATTGTACAAGTGTGATTTGTTGGAACCAGAAGTGGAAGGAGTCTTAGTTTCTTGAGGGCTTGAAGGGCTATCCCTTAGCAAGATCTCAGGTTATTTTCCATTTCCCTCAATCTTCCCTTCAGCATCACCTTCTTCCACAGGTACCTGTGTGGCCCTCTTACACCACCCTGATCCTTTCCTTCAAAGCGAAAGGCATTATGATCAACTAAACTCCCACTAGGTTTAGAATTGATTAAATGTCTTACCCATCTCAGGAATCATTGCCTTGTAAAAGAGAAATCCAGAGGGCCCAAAGCCTCTCCCAAAGAAATGACTCACTAACGATTGGCTTCCAGGCTTTGTGGACCCTGGGTTGGGGGGCATATATTGGGCTGCCCCTCAGATACCACCATGTTGGCAAGTAGCTGCCTACTGCACCTCAAGCGCTGGATTGGAAGAAGCCACTGCTTGTAGATTGGATTCCCGTTACTTGGTGACTAAAGACTTGAAAAAGACACAGAGGAAGAAAGTGGGTTGGAATTCTTATTTAGTAGGAGTCTGAATTGTGGCAGATTCCAAGTTAGTGGTGTAGGAACTAGAGAAGTCTGACCATTCGGGCCCTCTGGCTCTTCTTCCTTTGTTCGTACTCCGCAGACGCGGTGATTTCAGAGGAAGATGAGTACTCAAAAGAAGGGAGCACTGGGGCTGGGCTGTTGGTTATACTTTTGGAATGTATGTTTCTAATATTGTTTCATTCTCGAGGCTTTTCTGCTTTTTTGTATCATCATTCATCGAGTCTTGTCAAACTTACTTCCCAAGTACCTCTCTAGTCTGTCACCTCTTCTCCACGCTCAGTGCCTTCAAAGTGACCCTGAGCATCTCTCTGGTGACCTCTCCTCACTGGTCTCCTGCACCCTAGTCTCTCCTTTCTTCCAAACCACCTTCCATACAAGCTGATCTAACCGGCAGATCCAACCATGTCACTTTCCCTTTGTTTAATTTGACAGTTCCTTCTCATCTCTTCCAGGAAGAAGTCCAAATCTCTTAGTCCAGCATATGATGCTCTTTGCTCTCAGGTTTCATTGTCTCTTTCTGACTTCATCTCCCACCACTTCTTCATACTCTTATCCAAGCTCAGGCATAGGGTGCTACCTGTGGTTCCCCATCACAACATGCTTTATTATCACACCTCTTTGCTTTGTTGCCTGCTGTCCCCTCAGCTTAGAATGGCTTTCCCTCCCCTCCCTTGTGTTCCTGGTGAAGTCCTACTTCTCCAAGCCTGCTCCGTTGTCTCTGTGAATGCTTGCCTGAGGTTACCAGGCTTAATTATCGACTGCTTCCTCCTGGCTCCTCTAGCACTTTGTATCTACTTTGACTTGTTTCATTGTATTGTCATCACACATTCACTCATTTACTCATTTACTGATCTGTCTCTTCCCCTAGACTGTGAGCTCCTTGAGGGCAGGGACCCTATCTCCTTCTTCTCTGTATCCCAAGTGCCTAGCAGATGCCTGGCGCATAGTAGATGCTCAATAAATGTTTGTTGAATGAGTGAATTTCAAAATGGTTACTTGATTACATTTCTAAAACATAATGTTAATCAGATAACTTGAACACAGGGAAACAGCTGATAGAAAATCCAATCCCGATTGTATTTCTTTAACTGGACTCGGCCGGCGCGTGCCTTCTGCAGCTCGACTGCTGCATGGTCATTGAGAAACCCTCATTTCTAGTGGATGACCCAATGCAGGGTTTTGATACTTAGATACCAAAAAGAGATCCGCTTTGAAAGAGGAGGACTGAGTGTGTCACGGGCGGCTGGGATGTCATCCTTGCCCCTTCTCCTTCCCCGCTGTCAGCTGTCGTCCCTGCCTCATGCAGCAGTGCCGTCACTCAGGACTGCTCTGAAACAGCACTGCCCCGTAACGCCATCTGTCAGCCCGTTTCCGTACCTCATTAGCAGAGTGACAGGCCACAGACCCCATGAGACCCACTCCGTTGTAATCCTCTCTCTTATGCATTCACAAAATGGCTGACCCAGATTCAGAAATGACTTCCCGCTTTCGCTCCCTATCCTGACACGCCGAGGAGAGGTCCATTTTCAAAGAGGGTCTGAGCTCTCAGCAACTCGGGTCGCATGCAGCCTTTGGTGACAAGACAGAGAGATCTTGGTGTACAGCCTTCTAGGAAAAATTGGGTCAGGTGTAAAGAAGTCAAGATAAGAGATCAGTGAGGAAAGTATTCCTTTTTAAATGTGGGTTGCAAGGACGGATTTGAGAGAGGAGTAGAGGGAAGCTTCGGGCCTGAAAGTTGGGGGAACACACAGGCTTCAAGGGTGATATGAAGACCAAAAATAGCAGAAAAGGAAATGAGCGGTTAGCCAGCTCAACAGAGAGCTTTGAGGGCTGTAGATTAACCTGGGGGGCGTAAATAGAGACAGAGTGGAGCATGATGGAGCTTTGAACCTAATGGAATGTACGTGGCTAAAACTCTAACCAAGTCCCCAAATTCACCCTATTAAATCTTGATGTGCTTTTCAAGAGCACTCAGCATTAGGATCCAGTCCCGGCTCCTGGTGCCAAGAGTTCCAGGCATCAGGTTCTGGGTCCCTAATCAGTATAGCCCTCTTCAAGGCATGGTAGCATTCCTTTGCGTTATTATAAGCAGACTTTATCAAGCAATCACATTATTTCGGGGGGAGCACTTCCCTCTTGCCCTGGTTCTAGTTGTAGGTGGCTGCCGTGTGTTAGTGCCGTGCATTTTGGAGGGGGAGGCTTGGATGAGTAGAAAACAGACATCAGCCGAAGCTATACAAACATGCCGATCTGCTTGTCCATGTGACTTGAGCGCTCACAATTATTGAGCTGTGATGTGTGTGTGTGCGTGTGTGTATGCCCATGTTTGTTTTTATGTCTGTGCCTGTGTGCCTAGCTAGGAAACTACTGATTTCTTATCCTTGAAACATTTCCTTGCTTCTTAGCATTTCTACATCAATAACAAGAGTACCAGACGCCTAACCAACTTTATGGCAAAAGGGCAGCTTTTCAGTTGAGGCATTTCATTTAATCAAATAATTTGTTCATTTAAAAACGTGAGGTTATGGAATTTATTAACATTCCAGGCATCAACAACAAAAAGACAGATGTGTTCTGTAGATGGACTTAGAAGAATTTTCTGGAAACTGCATCTGAAAACAGTAAAAGACCTATTCATATCAAGTGGACAGTGAAGGTTGTTCTTGGCAGATGGCATTTTATTAGGAAATGAATTGGTTAATAAATGTGGGTTTATACGTGATTGTATTACAGATGTTTGTATTTTTACCTTAGGATAAAAATCTGCTAGGGTAGATAGCCTTGCCGTTTGGTGCAATTCGTTATTAGGATTGTTTGGCAAGTAAATAATTGCATGCAAATGAAAGAATCAATGATGTGTATGAAGTGTCTCTGTCCTAAGTCAATAAGCTTCCGAAAGTACAATAATAATGGGTGGCGAGTCATTACCATAAAAGGCCGTTTGCTTTAGATGCTGCTCTTGGCTGTCATCAAAAGCGATCTGAAGCTCCATTTGCTCCAAAACTGGAGCCCTTTGGAAAAGTCAAATGAAACCTCTATGAATGATGGGATTGGGCTTTAGCTTAGTTTGGTGACTAGTTTTGTCAACCAGTGGGAAAGTTATTGCTTACATTTGTGACTGTGCCTGCTTTGTTTTATACCCTACGTGGCAAGCACATTGAGTATAATTAGCTTGATTTATTATGAGGTAGGTAGTAAGCTCAGGTCCCTTGTGCAAGAATGCTGGGAATGTACCTTTCGTGGTCTAGATGTGCCCAGGCAGTTAACGCAGAAAGGAACAGAAAGTCACTCGGCTGCTATGTGCCGCCCATGGTAAGCATTTCTCACTTGATGGTCAGCACAGTTTTTTTTTCATCCACTCTTTCAGAAATAAAGTAGTATCCAGCCTAAGGCTATGACTGGACACATTGGGAATCAATTGAGATGCCTTGGAATAGCCTTACACTTTCAGGTGGTAAGCTAAGACTCCAGACCAGCATTTTGTTCCACAGATGTGTAGAATCTAGAATGCTTTGTACCTTCTGCCAGTGGATCACTTGGTGTCTGTAAATTTGCTTTTTGTCCAATTCTTCCAACTCCTTGGACTCGTTGGTGTTCAAATTCATTTTCCTTACCACACCTCTTCATCTTGCCCCTAACTTCACTTTTTCCTTAAGCCAACTGGGCATCTGGCTGGGATAGTATTACAAATGGAACACCAAGCTTTGCATTCTTTGTGATGGGGAGGTTGGAGATGCTAGGAGAGGACTGAATTAAGGTTGCAGTGTCTCAGGAATAGGACAGGTGTCTTGGGGAGGGAGGCAGAGGCCACCCTCCCAATAGTAGGGCTGATTGACTAAGACATTCACACATAGGTATGGTTGGGGAATGTTTCACAGAGATAGATTTTGTGCTTGACCTTGAGCACTGGGTGGGTGGTTCATGGGTGCATATTGGCGATGGATAGAGAGAATGGCATACACAAAGAAACGGTTATGTGAGTCAATGCAAGGGACATTCTGAGGATAGTCAGTCTTCAGCTGCAGGTTGGTAGGACTAAAATGAGATAGCTAGGACTGGAAAGCTTTAGGGGCGGGGAGCAGACTGCCAAGTGCCTTAATGGCCTAGGTGGTGTGACAGCCAGCGTGTGCTTCACTTTCACCTTGATGCTTCACTTTCCCAATGGCTTCCTGGGTGACCTAAGAACACTCTCGAGCCAGTTGTGCTCACCAATCCAAGGAGTAACTTTGGAGCTCCTGTTGCTCTCTACTTCCTTACAAGAAAGCTCACCTCATTTTTTGCCCAGTAGACATCCAGCTCTTCCTAATCCTGCTTTCTCAAGGCTTTCTAAAGTAGTACTGAAATGGTTGTTCTAAACCACCTCCCCCTTTTTGGAAATCCCTGTCATTCATTTCCTCCTCCCTCCATTTTCTCCTAAGCACTAGCCAAACTCAAGAAGACATCTCAACTTTGGGTTAGTAAAGAAGATGGCAGATACCTGTCTTCATCGTTGCCTCCTCCTCTTCCTCCTCTTCCTCCTCTTCCTCCTCTTCCTCCTCTTCCTCCTCTTCCTCCTC